>PVIA01007637.1:0-80952 GCA_004024845.1 Tonatia bakeri | reverse complement strand
CGTTTTCCTTCATTTCTCTTATCGTAGCCTGCATTTGTTCATCTAATTTATGTCCAAAGTCAACCAATTCTGTGAGCTTCCTGATCAACAGTGCTTTGAACTGTGCATCTGGTAATTCGGCAATTTCTTGGTCACTTAAAAAAAATGGTTCTGGGGCTTTCAAATATGTTTGAGCCATCTTTTTAATTTTCCTTTGGTTCGGATGCGGCTATTTTGTAAGTGCGGCGGAGCCTTAGGTGTTCACGGGGCGGGGCACCCCAGTCGCTGGGTTGTGACGTTGTATGTGGGGGCGGGGTCTGAGAGGGAACAATGGCGCCTGCTCCGCTCTCTCTAGGAATTCCGTCCCCTCCACTGCCTCCCACAAGCAAACTGGGCCCTTGCTGTGCTGGCCCCCCCCGGGCGGTGGGCTGGTGTACTTTCTCGGACTCTGTGGGCTTCCCCGAGAAGTCTCCTGTGAGAGTCTCCCGGCCTCAGTTCCCAGACTGGGCTCTTAAGCTTTGAAACGCGGCGGCCCTGCCCGTTTTTCACTTAGTTCGTGAGGAAACGTGTGGCTGCAGACAGCCAGCTGCCCTGCACCCCTCACTGGGACTGCTAGTCGGCTCCGCGCTTCCGCGCCCAGCGTCCGCCACCGGTCCGTCTGCTGCCGTCTGCGCCCTGCGCGCCCGCGCCTGCCAGCCAGCGCCTCTTGACCCCACTTCGCTGGCCTCCCGACTCCGCCGCTCCTTACCGGTCTGGATGTACTGGAGCCCGACTTCTGTTCAATTAATTTCCCTCTGTTCTGGTTGTTAATTGTTTCTCAATCTTTGTTGTTTTCAGTCTTGGTTGTGCGAGGAAGCACAGTGCGACTGCCTATGCCTCCATCTTGGCCGGAACTCCCTACATCTGTTTCAAAATGTTCTCAATTACATTATCCCAATTGTCATTTTTTAGTTCTTTTCATTTTTCATCATAGAAAATCAAAATGATTTGTTTGATCATTGTCCAAGTTTCTGAAATGTGTTGTAATAAAGAAATAAAACATTATTTGACATACTTTAAAAAAATATCATCTAATTAGAGATAAAATTTCTCAGCTGGATTCTATCAGTAGCAATAAAAAGAGAAAAAAACTATGAATGAAATACAGAACATCACATAGTTCTTTTGAACATGAAATTTGTAATTGTATATCACCATAAATATTTGCTATAAATACTTTAGTTACACCTTTGGGCTGGGGTAAATGTAACAAAGAATAACATTGAGATTATATAATTAAAAATTCTTCACTATTTTATTTTCATGCTTAACACAATTACGAAAGTAATTCCAAGTAAGTAACAGCAATGAAAGAAAATAAAAACTTACCACATAACAGGAAACTAACAATTAGGGGAAGATAGAAACTAAGAAAGTGTACAGCAATATTAATTAGTAACATACATTTCACTTTACCAAATATCTTCCATTATCTAAGAAATCCTTTATACTTTAATAAGAGATAACTAAACCCTCTATAATAAGACCTTTGAAATATGGTTAGCTTTTGTATAATTAAGTCTATTTTTAATTTTAAAGTTTTCTGATTTTTAGAATCTTTACAGCCCCTCCATTAGTGGTGATAAAAGTTTCTTCATTAAAGTAAAAAAGTCTATTATATTTTCTTTTGGTAAGATAATTTTGTGGCAGCTGTTCACCTTTTCTCAATCAATTAGATCTGCTGCTCAATCCGCTTCAGTTGTTGGTATGACACTAAGCAAGGGATCAATCATTTTTAAATCTGTGGTTTTCATCAAATAAACATGGCTTTTACATATTGAAAATAAGTCAACTGATGTGAAATACATAGTTACATCACTATTAACAATTTTCATTGAAAATTTTAATCCAGGGTTTGTGTATTAAAATTATACGAAAAGGTCCTAAATTTTATTAAAATAAATATTTTAACTGACACAATAGATTCTATTTCAGTATTATGAAATGCAATTGTTGAAAACAATATGGAATATTTAACTTTTTTTAAATTTCATTTCAATAGTAGCATATACCTCATGAATCACAAAATTCTGTATATTAGAATGCCATCTTTTCAACACCACATTGTCTTAACAGTTGGTATCATTCAGAATACTGAATGGGAAAATATATTACATTTCCCCAAAGTGGCGGTTGCTTAAGATTTAGTACAGTGGAAAAAGTCTTATAATCACTACCAATTTCAGAGGAGTTTGAACAAATATTCAAAGATCCCTTTAAAACAATGATTAAAATAAAATAAAAAAAACAATGATTGAAAGGGTAAAATATAATAAACTATATTATAGTAAAACAAATATAGTAAAAACTTGTTTGACAGCTAATTTTCCAAGTCACTTCATTGGGCCTCCTAGGTACTGATATGCTAACTGCACCTGAAATTACCCACTTGTATTTTTGAAAATGGATGCAGTGGCTACTCTAGACACAGTTAAATAATTGCGTTAAGTAAAATAGAGAAGGTCAGAAAATCTAGCATGTAATTTTCCATTAATTATGTTCTACGCTACCCTTTTTAGAGAATGATCAAAATAAATTGCTTGAAGTTCCAATTTAAAAATACAAGTAGCATTTCAATACATTCTAACTAGAGCAACTAAGTCTGAAATGTTCTTGGTTTCTCAAAAAGTCAAATTCCTTTAAAAATGTGATTATTCAAAGACCATGCTGGTCCTGGAAGATGGTGGGAAGGTGAATCATAAGTGGGGTGATATCACTGAGACTCAGAGGTACACAGCAGAAAATGACTTTTATGTTTTGACTTCCTAAAGGATTGTTTGTGAGGAGGCCTGTTTGGCCCATACAGAACTTGCTATTATAGGAAGGAGCTTTTGAAGGACCTGATAAGTTTCAGTAGTCTTTCACTAAACTTTGGGGCACATTTGGACATGCAGGACAAAAATAAACTTGTCTAGAAGAAAGCAAGGTCCCTTGAATTGCAGGGACCAGAGGATTTGCCTGGGGAGGCAGAATTGGGGGTGCAGGGAGGAGGGGGAAATAGGGCGTTAGATCTCTGGAAACAGAATGGTACCGCACTTCTCGACAGGTGGCAGCTGGGCTTTGCCCCCACTTCTTGCACAGCCTCTCTGTGTAAAGCTGCGGCAATCTGGGGCGAGAGAGAACTGTGTAATGATAGCAGGTTTGGACATTCCTCACTTTCTAGTTTCTGATTCATTGTCTTGGAAGCTCACTGCAGAGCTGGAGATTGGCAGTTGGCTGTACCATTAATGTAATTTTTTGAGGTCTTGATTACTTCATCTGGATAATGGGGGGAAGACATTACATCATTTCTTGTTGTTGCTTTGAGGATTATGGTATTGTATACAAACATTTAACATGTAGTCAGCTTCAAAAACATGGCAGTGGTTAGAGGCTCTGCACCTGTGCCCAGTGTCTCCCCAGGATACTGCCAAGATTGCCTGAATTGTGGAAAGTCAAGTCTTTTTTCTCTTCTATTCTCCAAGTCCAGTTTGGTAGGAGTCACCAGGAGTGCACCTGCTAAAGTCATTAGAAAAGATGGAAATTTTTGTAGTGTCAAAATTTGTCCCAAGCTGACTGTCACTGCAGTGTCTTTCCCAGCTAACATACACCTAACACTTCCTTTGTCTGTAGGCATGCTGAGTCGAGTTACTGGCAAACACTTGCTAACTACTCTGCAGTGTCAGAGTCTGGTCTCTCAGAAACCCTCCTCATTCCAAAGTCTAGAAGAAAAGTACCAGCTGGCTGTTAGGGGCCTGAAACCCAGCTGCTCTAGGGAGCTCGCAGTGAATAGAAGGAAGGAGGAAAAGGAAGGTCTTCTGAGTTGCCTGAGAAGGATTTTTGACTGCGTAGCCAAAACTCTCTACTCCTCCAGATGCCAGACTCAGAATCTTGCCTGCACTTGTAGTCAGCGACCTCTCCACACTCACGCACAGAGAAATAAAAGGGGAGGGAAAAACTGAGTTAGGGGAAGATGTTATGCGATGTGAGTCCCAGTCCTGCTGCCACTCACCAACAGGGAAAGCACTCTAGTTCATAAATAATTGTCCACCTACTCATTAATGCAGAAGAAAAGTAGTTGTAAAGTCTATTGTTTTGATTGGGGAGTGATCCGACCTGTTTGGTAATTGCCTGCCTGATCAAGAGCGGTTTCCTTCATGTTTAACTAAACATCAACTCTACTCAGTAGGGCTCATCTTAAATATCACCAAAAGTGAATAGCCCCAATTACAACAGGAAACACATTTACGGACATGAAACAAGGACCAGAAACAGATTTGTCCCCGTTTCAAAAATCTTTTTTTTTTAATTTTTTTTACAGAATGTGGAATGGACAGTTGGAAGGTCCTATTTGAGTTTTGTTTTAAAAATACCTGTAAACTGGTCACTATGTGAATTTTTAAGGCTTAAAAATCAAAATAAATGAAATGGAAAGTTGTAACCAAAAAATAAAATCCCTATTTTTACTTTCCTTGAGAAGAAAAAATATTCTCCAGAGAAATTACTTCAGAAGGTAGTCCTTTTTGCACAATTATAACTTGCATAAGAAATTTAAAAAACAGATTTATGTATGGTTGACTGTGAGCTGGAAACCTCAGGAACTCAGGAATGCATTTATAGACCCTTCATGCATTGCACCCTCATAATTTAGTGTCCAATTTTGATGAACAATTTGTGGCACTCCTTGGCCGCTGGTTTCCCATGCAAGATCCACATACTTTACCTGATTCAGCACTTTTATTACTTTAGTTCTTCAGATAATGCCTGACTTAGGACAGCCTAATGCTGGGGCTGTGGGGATTCCCTCATTCTTTAGAAGGTTTGGCACCCCTGGGGTGGGGAGGGAAATGCTTGGGTATTCAGTCAGTTAAACTGCACCAATCTGAAATCTGTTGGGGAGGGGGTGGCGCACCTCACTCCAGGATAAAACAAGCATTGATTTTTGAATCTCTATGGGTCACTTGGTTCTAGTCAAGTATTGGAGCTTAAAGTCTTGGCCCTTTTCAATTATTTCTGAGCTACTGTGGGGAAATAAATGAAGTAAAAATCAAATGTTGTATTCTGTATTGGGAAAATTAATCAGCTAATGCATTTTGGAATTCTCTGTGGGTTAAAAGTCTTTTCCTTTTGACTCTTTCTTTTGGATGTGTAGGGTTTAGATATGTAGCACATGGGGACTCAGGAGGAACCAGGGCTCCTAAGAGTTTCTGTGCGGCCCAACACACCTAGCAGCCCTGTAGCCTGTGTGGAATCACGGAGACTGTATGGGGTCACTTAGTAGGTGAACATGGCAGAATGGAGCAGGCAGGCGCAAGCTGGGCCTGGGAAGAGCTACTGAGGTATTGCTGATTGGAGTTGAAGTGTTTTTCTACTGCAAGTGCTGGGGATGGAGATGTACCAACTCAACTTGTAAAGCCAATTTACTTCTGATTTGGAAGATTTTTCCCAAGAAGTGTTTGCCTGAAGCTCAAATCAGACTGTAGCCAGGTAAGATGCCTAGGGAAGGTGAGGAAGGAGGCTGGTATCCCTTAGCTTTGCAGCCCTGAAGGCTGAAATCACAGGCTGTAATTGTGCCTTTCACAGCTAGCTGTCCTTGAGTCAAGGCAGGTCTTCTGAGTGGGAGAAGGTGGGAAGACTGGGTGCAACCCAGAAATTAGCAAGTACCGCTCTGGCTGGTGGGGGCCAGAACATTGAGTTCGCTTGCACGCTGGCTCCAGGCCACTCTCCTGTGAACTTTGGAGACCAGTTGGTTCTGGTATCTGCAGAGCGAAGGATCCCAGCCTGAGACTCAGCTTTCTTACCACATCTTGGCCTAGCCTCTTGACGCCGCAACCCACAGGTAAAAGCCCCTTACTTACTGGTTAGGCTGTGGATTTTCTCTGAGACCCTCAGGTGAAAGAATTTTTCTTAGCCAGTGCCTCTGCTATTAGCTAGTGCACTGGGCAAGTGCCTTAAGTTAGGGAGGTCCTGCTGATGTCATAATTATTAGTTTCATGTTCTTCAACTGAAGGCTTTGTGACAGGATTTTTGAAATTTCTACTTTTGAGGGGACCCAAAATGGAATGTTAATGTTCCTTAAAATTAACAAAGGGTAGACTTCCTGGCCTGTTTTTTGAGGGCATGCAATAATCCAGCAATAGTTCCTCTCATGATCAGGGACCCTGCTGAATGGTTGCTAAGCCCAGGAAACTGTGCGTTGGTCAAGTTTAGAGAACAAGGGCGCGAAAGGAAGAGATATGCCTAGCTGGAAAGTGAGTGTAGCCTGAGGCAAGGCCAGATAAGAGAAAAGGATACTGAGCTGAGTGGCAAGTCTCTAGCACTGAGATGTGACTATGAGCAGTGATGCTTTCTCCACAGGCTCTTGCCCAGCAATGTACAGATCACTCAGCCAGAAGGCTTTTTCTGAGTTCTTGCACTCACTTAAGTTAATACTGTCCCTTACTCTCAGGAGGAGGCCTGAGGCCAGAAAACCTGGGGTGTTGGCCACCCCCAGAGTAGGGGCAACAGGGTGAACCAAATGACTCTTCTTTTGCCAATTCTTGCATTTTTTCTCACCAGAGCTTTGGCTAAGACGCTGCATTGTAATCCTACACACACCTGCACACACAGTCACTACACACACACCTGCCTTCAAGCTAGAGGAGAAAACTACATGAGGGGCAGTGAAAGAGATACCAAGGAGGTTGCTGTAGGGTGGTATGGTTGCTTCTGTACAACTCTCTTCTCCCTATGGAGGCCTTCTGAGGTTATTGGATGAGGCATTATAAGAGACAGAAATATTAAGAGAGAAGAAAAAGACTAAACAGAAGGAGATAGAAAAAAGAGGAAATGAAAAAAAGAATGATAAAGACAAATTGAAATATACATGGGCTGATGAGACAGAGAAATATAGAAAGATTCAAAAAGAACAGCAAAGGGACACAAGGAGAGAGACATGAAGACAGTGAAACTGAGATGGGTAGGAACATAGACCCATTGAATCTTCTTCTATCTATAAATGCTTCCATACCAGCCTGATCTAATCTGGCATACTGCTGCAGAACTTGAACTACACTGAGATCTCTTTCAAACCAAAATCCTCAACTCAACCCAGCTCTGATGCCCCAAGGCAGCCAAGACAATCTATACTTTTCATCAATACATCATCTAGACAAAAAGTGAACAGTGAGTACACTCTGGATAAACTCACTGTCACCCCTAAAACACCTATTAAACTGTCGTTCAGATCTTTTCAATGCCAAATGAAATGATGGAGAATGGGAAGTGAAACTGCTGTTTAAAAAAAGAAATTACTCCTGAGGAAAATGCTTCATATCACCCTCTCTATGCACATTTTCAGACAGTTTCACTGAAAATATAATCCTGACATCATTTTCATAACACGCACAAACACACACACACAAACAAATGCCTATTGTGAAAAATTTCTTCCAGTCACAAAAGCTTATTAAAACATTAAGAGACATTCTAGCTAGTCCTTAGACAAGCCAAAACAGGAGACGATATATATGTGTGTCAGAGAAAATGGCTGTAACATTTTAAGCTTGCCAAAACGGAAACTAATGTCTATGCTTCAGTTTACCCTAGAGTTTCCCAAATTCAGCTCCTTGTAATAAAAGAAATCAGACCAGGGCCAAAATCTAAAAATGGAAATCAATTCTGAAGAATAATGCCAACTGCTTTCGTATTTATTAAAATGCTAGCAAAATGAACTTCATAATCAAATTACTTTTCAAGGGGTCACTGGCAACACTGCCTTCAAAATATTCAATAACCTGTCTTGGCTGGTGTAGCTCAGTGGATTGAGCGCTGGCCTGTGAACAGGGTCGCTGGCTCAATCCCAGTCAGGGCACATACCTGGGTTGCACTGTGGCCACGTCCCCAGTAGGGGGCGCTTGATAGCCAACCACACACTGATGTTTCCCTCCTGCTCTTTCTCCCTCTTTTCACCTCTCTAAAAATAAATAAATAAATAAATAAATAAATAAACATCTTTTTTAATAAAAAAATTCAATAATCCCTTTCCATAAGAAATATGCATACACAATTTAAATGATTATGGATTCACAATCATAAAATACAAAAATAGATATGTATTCCAACTTTCTATTAATCTTTTTTTTTGGTATGATAAGATTAAGTCAAGTTTTAGACTAGGGGTACAAAGTCTAAGGTTTGAGAATTGGCAGTTATTTAGTTGGTTTCATTCAGATGACTTAGTCAGTCTCTCGAGAAGTAACCATAGTGAGTTGCCTCCAGAGAGTATATCATGGTCCTATGGACCCAGTTTATTAAGACTGGCATTCATTTGCCAACACACATAGCAATTGACTTTTACTTTCCTTCATGTTTTCCTTCTCTTCCAGTAATTAAAACATGATGAATTCAGATAGTGATTTCCTTGTTGTTTTCATTTGTTTCCCTTTTGTATCTTTCATCATGTGTTTTTATTATTTTATTATTAAGCACTGCCCTTTTGGATACATTTACAATTATTGATTACTTACACTGTGCCAGACAATCAAAGATAGCTGAAAAGTGGACATGCAATGCCTATTCTGCTAATGACTCAGGTCACTATAGAACAGAGCCACATTTGGGCTAATTGTTTTTATTATTTATTACTATTGTTTAATTTGTCTACTCTGCCCAAAAATTAGCCAAGGAGAAAATATTCCTCACAATTGTGGAGGCAAAGGTCCTAGATCCAAACTTAAAAAAAAATCACCAGCTATAAGTTATGAGTTGAGTAGAAAAATGGTAAAAAAAATAGTTGCATAACTTGGATATTTTTCATTAAAAATGAGAAATGTAATGAATCTAAATAATATTATAATTATTAGCATAGGAAGGTCTTCATTATTTGAGAGGAGTATGAACACATGATTACATTCAAAGGATAAATCTTCCTTCAGCTAATATTTTGGCAAGCATAAACATTTAGCTTCCCAATTCTTCCCATGAGAAGAACACAATGAGCATAGACAAGAATTTGTCTTCCTACTCTTTCTTCCCTGACTCAATCTAGGAACAAGAACTACAAAGTTTGACATGCATAACTCAATTGCTAGTAGCATTAAATCACAGAGTTCTTGAGCAATTATATTGAATTAAACTAACCAGAAGTTGAGGGATTCAGTGTAAGAATTACTTTTAATATTAATCACACCAGTTCTCTTAATTTCCTGGGGTGAAGAGAAAGCTGTATGGTAGGGTCCTGTGATTAATAAATCTTATCTACTTACTATAAGAACATATACTGTATTACATTGGCAAAATACAAAAAAAATATCTTTCCAAGTATGAAGTTGATAAAATCAGAATATGTATTCTATCAGATGTATTTCTCATGGATTTTTGAAACTCAAATGTAAATTTTTATTTAATTCACTAGTTCTATTTATTAAATAGCTCTCAAATTTAAGAAAGGTGATCACTTTAAAGCCTCCTGAACTATTGAATCTGCTTTAGGATTTAACCAAAAGTTGGGGAAATTTCTTCTTTTTCTAGTGTTTGGCCACAAAGGGTTTATAGCTGTATAGTTAATATAAAGGTCAACACATTCATTCCTTCATATGGTATATAAATGTTGAATAACTATGTTGTACATATGAAACTCATATAATATCGTATTTTAGCTATACTTTAATAAAAATAAAGATAAATTCTGTCATGTTTAAAATGTTAAAGACTAACACATTCTTGAAACTGACTTCCAATTTCTCTTTAATGATAAAAACAGCTGTGAGTGCTTACAATGTTCCAGGCATTATGCAAAGTGGTATGTATATATTATTTTTCTAAATCCCCATATACATACACAAACTTACAGAAACATACCCTATGATGAATATATTAGATATAAAATCATAAAAGCTTAGATGAAAGAAACTGAATGTAAAAAATAAAATGAACTTTAAGAAGACTTGTGTAAGGTCACTCAGAAACGAGCAATTCAAAATTTAAATCACGTCAGTCTGAATTCAAAGTGTGTCTTCTACATACTGTGCTGCTTGAAATTTATTCCTTTTTGTTATTTATCGTAGTTCAGGAATTTGTACAGAAAGTAAAATTTGCTTTCAGGTTTTATGGTTCTAGGATAGCCTATAGCACATAATGTCCCTAATCACAGAACCAGTAGTGTTGAAGAAGGAGGAGAGGAAGAAAAACTAGAGGAAAAGGGTGATTTTCCAAATTTTTATCAAGCTGAGTGTATTTGTCAGGATTATTTCTGTTGAAGGTGATGGAAATACAGCTGAAACTCATTTAAGCAAACAAAGATTAATTTATTTGTTCAAGTAACTTAGCCAGTTCAAGCAAAGTTGAATTCAGCTACTAAAAAACGATGTCATCAGGCATTTCTTGACCATATTTTCCTGGGGGTTCCTTCTAGGTAGGTTTTTCGCAAGTAATGCCAAAATGATCATTAGCAATTTAAAAAGAAAGCAATTTATTTCATACTCACATTCTACATGCTTGGAGCATTGCCAAAATATCCTAACTATGGGGGATGAAGATCAAGGCAGAGAAGGAAGAATAAAAATTGGAAGAAACAATCTCTATCATAAAGTTGTTTGTGCATTGGTCAAAATGTGGAACTAGGTATCCAACCAGACTCAAAATACTTTTATTTATACTTAATATAGATATATATTTGAAATATTGATTTATTTCATGTATTTCATTCTTTCCTTTATAAATCAAAGACAGTAGTTGTAATCCCTCTATATAAATTTGATATCACCCCTTCAACTAGTAAGTACTGCAGAACACAAGGGATATTTTTTTTCTCCAGGAAGACTTAGTTCATTTCATTCATAAGTTTTCCTTCAAACCCATATTGTCTGCATAGAAAACTAGAGGGGCCACAAATCTTTGTCCTTAACATGTCAAAAATTTCTGAAAAGTGTAATATTTTCAGATATTAGGTTAATTTTGAAGATCTGTTTTAATGCACATGCAATTCACCAGAAGCAATATTTTTTCAGGACAGACCATGTTTTGTGTTTGTGTTAATTTATATACCTATTTATAGATATTAATGAAACATTGGAATTTTTATTAGTGAGTTACAAATTGCTTCCCATTATCTTAAAGCAGGTTCAGATTTCATTTTTAATAAGAGCTCTAATAAACCTTATATTCCTTAAGGCACATCTATATCATCTGTATCTCTATAGATATTAATTAATTTTGATTTGTATTTACCACAAATTTATTTTTCCTACAAGTGATAAGTTTTCTGTGTATTACCAGTTGTAACTTTTTGGGCAATTCAAAATCAACATTTTACTGTAAGGATTTTTTGATTGTCAAACTTTTCAAAAACATTACTCCTCTTTTTAATGTGGGTACCTGTGGACCTCTCTGTGAGTTCCACATGGGTTGAAGAATCTCTTATAAAAGTTTGTGGCTGTTCTCAGCTGAGACAAAGAGACTTACAGCTGTGGAAAATGAATTGCTGGCATAAATGTATGTCCCTCATGCCCCAGTTTCTAAAACCCCAGTGCTTCGGCAGCTGAACAGATTGAAAAGCTGTTTCTCGAGCAAAATATAGTCAAAGACACTGAAATGGAGGACAGGCAGAAAGTGACCAGAGGAGAGAGAAGAGGGAGTTTCAGGGGAGGAGGGGAAGGGTTTTCAGAACAAAGTTAAAAGACACAGGGACAAAAACTAGGGGGAGGGTGGTAATGGGAGGGAAGTTGGGAGGGAGGAGTAGGCGGGGCTGGATTGGGAGTAAAGGGGAGAAAACTGTGCTTGAACAATGATTAAAATTAAAAAAAAAGAAAAAAGAAAAGCTGTTTCTGAGGTTTGAAATAATTTTTCTCTCAGATAAAAGTTAACAGGAATTAACATCTTAGTCCAGTACGCATGAGGGAGAGCTGAGCTCCATGTCTCCCAGTGATGTCATCAGATAGATACTGAAATGGGAATGGAAAAAGTTAGATTACAAAATAAAGAGTCCAGCATGAGTAAACTACAGGTATGTAATAAATTACACATATGTATGTAACAAGGAAGAAGTTTCTTCTAAGAGAGGACTTATATTCCAAGGTATGCTCTTTCCCCGATTTAAAAAATTGCATCATATAGTAATTTGAAATACTACAAGAGACATTCCAATTACTATACTTTGCCTTATTTTTTGTGGAATCTGTTAAAAAAAAACTACCGAAGACTTTGCTTGCTACAGGAGGTAATTTTCTACTTTTTGCAATTGAATGAAGCAGGGTTGAAACGCAAGAAAATGGCAATATTAGGAGATATTAGTGAAAGTATTGCATTGTGGTTGACACTTTAAAATTAACAAATGAACTCTTGGATTTCCTGTTTATGAGCCATGTCTTTAGTAAAGGGATACAATGAATAAAAATGTACCTTCTAAAAGAGAAGGGAGGGACAAATGCAGTAATAACCTCCCCCTCCGCTTAATGGCTGCAGGAAGAAAACAAATGCCCATTAAGATGTGGCGAAGATCACAGCTAGACCTGGTTGTTTTCCAGTCCAAGTGCCTTGTATACTGGCCTTTCACTGTGAGCTTCACTCCACACTTCTAGGTATAGTGTCTTTCCCAACCTTGCATGGTGAGTAGTGGATAACTGATTATCAATCCAGGCCCTTCAGCAGTATTCAGGGTATAATTAAGCCTTTGCCATACTACTACCTGAGATCATTAGATACCTAAAGTCATATCTCATGTGAAGATGTCCTTCGCATGGACCAGTTGCGCATGCCTCCCCACCACCACCTCACACTTGTACCTAATAAGCTGAAACTAAAAGGTCACAAAGAGTCTTTTACTGTGAAACATCAGTACTGAGATTGTATCAGTTCATTCAAATTCCATCCTATTTTTGAAGATTTGGATTGAGTTGAAATGTTCTTTGACCAAATGTGTGAAAGGAGAACAGAACTTTTCTGAAAGGTGAAAATGTCATTACCTAAAATGTAGTCTGCAAGAGTCCAAGGGTGCCTGGTTTCTTATTTCTGATGAAAAGTGGATGATCAAAACCCACATGTACAGGCAAAATATTATATCTGCATGCCTAAACATGCTCTTTGGAAGTGGTAGGCAAGTCTCTTCCTGACACAAAGGTGACTTTATCCATTTAAAAAAAAAAAAGTAAGACCCAGACCAGGAAGATATTCCAGGAAACAATGGAATCAATTATTTGAACCCAATATTTGGGGTTCATCCTTGGAAGCAAAATTCCTGTTTGTGCTTTGCTGGGGGCTCTTAAGTCCTTAGGTTGTGTTGCTGATTGAGTCATGTGATAAAGAAGAGGCTGTAGGAGAGAATATTGGGCTGCTGTTACAGACAGGACTTGAGGAACTAAAATTGCTGTTATCATTTACAGTAGGCATCTGGGGGCCCCCTGCCCAGCCCTTGCCTCCCCAGTTGGATAGAAAGGACAGACTAGCGCAATGCCTACTCAGTCTGAGACCCAAATTGCAGAACAAATGTTCCCAGAAAACTTGCGCTCTTCTATGTTTCTGCAGTGCATTCGCTAGAGAACAAAAGACCCTGATACTCTTCTCTGGATCTGGTTTAAATAATTTTTGCACTTTTGTTGTTAAACTGGCCCCTTATGGCCAATTAGTTCGCATGTCTTTGAGTTTCACAATTGTATGTAAAAACTATAACTTTGCGTATCCCTCCTCCCCACTATCCTGAGCCTCTTTCCAGCCAATCCTTCAACCCTGATTCCTTTCCTGCTCCCTGTCAGACTCTGAAGTGTCATTCAACGTGGTTTTTGTGTTTCCAACAGTTTCCAAAACAAACAGTGGAGGCTGAGACCAGCTGGGTATTCACTCAGTCGGTTGCAACAGTATCTCCCAATCTGAGCTGCCTGAGCCGCCATTGGCGGCAGGTCCGCTCCCTAAGAGGCCCTTGCTTGTCAATCTCTTCTCTCTGCCACATCCTGGAATCAGGGAGTTGAGGACTGATGGTCCGCACATGTCCATTGGGAGGGAGGAGACCGCAGAGGGAAGGGGGACTAGACTCCAAAGGACTTTGGCTCCAGTTTGATCTTCCTTTCTTTTCATCTTATTCAAAGAAAAATATGTACGTATATATAAAAATTATACACACACATTTTTCTTTGAATATTGATCCAGAAATTGTTTTTCTGATTTGGGGATTATTTTTGCTTTCTCTCTTTCTTCAGTCCCCTGCACTCTCCCTCCCTCTCCCTCCCTAACCCAGCTCAGGTTGAAACTTTGCAGTGCACATTCCCTTCGTCCCTCTCCAGGGATGGCTTTGAGCTCTCGGGCGCACGCCTTCTCTGTGGAAGCGTTGGTGGGGAGACCCAGCAAAAGAAAACTGCAAGAACTAAGAGAGGAAGTGCAGCTTGAGCTGCTGGAGAAAGAGGGCGAAAAGGTGCAGGAAGAGAGAAGGAGCGGCGCCGCTGGGAAGAAGAGAGAACAGCCGGGTAAGTACTTTTATGGTACCCCCAAACCCTAAGCCTGCTACTACCACTTGATGGATCCGCAAGTCCTAGCCTGGCCTACGATGCTGCAGAAGGGTGGCTAGTCCTACCCTTGAAGGTTCTGACCAGTCAGATGGCCAATATCGGGCCCGCGGGGACACCTTGTCCACTTGGCTGTAGGGGGATGTTTCCAAGCCTCCAGGTTCAGCCCGTAATTTTGTGGCTCTTTTAACGGTGAGGAAGAGGGTCGCCACATGTTTGTAGAGAAGTGAGACTCCCCAACCTCCCTGAAGTTCTGAAAGCGGGGGTGGCTGTTTCTCAGGGTAGAAAGCAAGGTATGCACCCAGATTCCGAGACTCAACCTCCGGGACCAAAGTCTCCGAGAGAGTTGAGGACCGGCAAATTTGAAGAAAGAACGTGCCTTTAACGGGGCACGTCGTGGACCCATTTGTCTCCATTAGGGGGGTACAGAGGGTGTTGTGGGGAACTTGGGGATCAAACGCCAAAGTTCCGGGGAAGAGACAAGGCGGGTCTGCTCCAAGACGCATTAGCGAAAGGGGGGCGTGTGAACCACGAAGCTCTTTCGAAAACTCTAGGTGTCTCTGTATCCAGCAGAAAAGCAACGCAAGTCAGAGTCCTCAGCAACTTTCTCAGGCAGTGGAAGCTCTGAAGGTGGCAGCGGCAGCGGCAGCGGCAGCGGCAGCAGTGGCAGCAGCAGCAGCAGCAGCAGCAGTGGTGACGGGCTCAATCGTGGTGGAAGTCTGGAAGAGAAAGATGCTATCCAAATGGAGCTGCAAGGATCCGAGTTATGGAAGCGATTCCACGACATTGGGACTGAGATGATTATTACCAAGGCCGGCAGGTTTGGCTCTGCCCAAATTGTTCAAGTACCACACATAGTAGGCCCTTAATGTACCGCTCTCATAAGATGTGGTGGGTTCAGTTTTATGCTCTAGTACCCATCCCCTCAAGTCCCCACCCAGGGCACACATTAGAAATCGACTGCCTCTCAATTGACTATACTACGATGTGCCTGGCCCATGTTAATGGAAGAATATTTCTTTCCTGTACACTCTCACTCCAAGTACTCATTCTCCTTGTGCGATATATGACAAAAATTAGACCTATCTATGCAGGTGCCAGATTCCACTCCCTACATCTTAAGCTACAGCCAGGCCACTCTGTTAAAGCCTCACAGTTATTAAAGGACAGTATCCCATCTTGAAGCCTCCCAAACCACTATCCCTAGCTGAGGCCAGTTAGAGGTGGAGCTTTCCCACTTTGACCATCTGCTCTGGGGCAACTTTTGGGGGGCAGCTCGGTACTTTTCTATGTGAGAATCCTCCTAATTCCAGTCTTTTCTCAAATCTGCCTCACAAAAATTTCTGCTGAAAAACTGAAGAAATGGCATAGCTTTTTCTCTCTTACCTTTTCTTTTATAACTTGTTATTATTGTGGTAGTGGGGAGTGGGGAGGACAAAGTTTTGTGTTAAGGATATTCTGCTCCCATCAGAAATTTTGAACTTCTTCAATCAAGTTTAAAAACAACAGTATGTCTTCATGTAGCAAATGCCATTCCCTAAATGTCTCCTAGAATGGGAAGGATATTGTGAATTCCTTCACCTCTCATTTGACCCCAACCCTATCACACTTGAAATGTCTCTGAAAGCGCTCAAGTCAGTTACTACTTCCCCCCCCCCCCCCACAGGCGGATGTTTCCTTCTGTTCGAGTCACTGTGAAAGGGCTGGACCCAGGGAAGCAGTACTACCTAGCCATGGATGTGGTGCCAGTGGATTCCAAACGCTATAGGTAAGGGAGGGATGCCAAAGGAGGGTACCACAGGCTCAGACTGGGAATTAGGGATTCTTGTATTTGGAACCTGACAGTGCTATTTTGAAAGCACTACTATAGATAGGGGAAGTGGGATTGCTTTCTTGTGGACTTTAGGAGTCAAATTTTCTTGCTCAAAGTGAGCTTGACTGTAAAAAGACTAGGTTCCCTCCTTTTGCCTCTCACTCCTGGAAAGCAGGTGCCATCTGGTGCTTCAGTGTGTCCCAAATGTCTAGTCCACCTACTGCTCTGGCCTACGGTGTGTAAACTGCAGAAGGTTTGGACTCAGAAGGCTAGCAGGGCAGCTGTTTGATGGAATTCGGGAATAAATGCCTGGGCTTGTAGGTACATAGTGGGCTCTGGGTTGCGCTTCTTTGGCAGCAGGTCCTGGAGTAACGCCCTGGTTTGCCATCTGAGGCTAGTCTAGCAGTTGTTGCACTTAGGTCCATCTTTTCTTTTTTATGCTCTCTCCTGAGGCGGGGGTCAAGTCTGAGAGAGTACTAGACAACTTTCCTCTTGCTGTAAGCACTTTATTCAGAGAAGGTGAAAAGTGGTCAAATTAATAAAAAACCAGAAGGCCAGAAGTGCTCCTGTGCGATTGAGTGCTTTGGCTCAGAAGCTGTGGGGAGTTGTGCAGGAGTCGCCTACACTCTGGCTGTGAGCTGAGAGCTGTGATCATTGAAGTGGAAGCGAGTGTCTAGCCTTTTAGGAGACAGCCAGCATCACGCCCAGGGCTAAATTTGAGGGGCAAAGAGAAGGTGCAGCTCAAGAGCCTCCTGGACCCAAAGCCTGAAAATAGCAGAACAAGCTGTTTGCTTCTTGAGTTTGATCTATCTTGGGAACACTGCACAACTGAGCGGTTGAAATTGGAAATAGTGTGAAAATTAGCCTGGAAGCCACATGGGGCAGAATTTGTCGGGACATTTTGATGTGAAGCCTTGTTGGCAAAAGGGCTTGACCATGGCTGGTGGCTGTGAGCTGGACATACTGCTGCTTCTTCCCTGACACTTCTGGCCAAAGGCAGGAGGATTTTTCTAGAATCTCTGTACAGCAAAACTGCATAGGTCAATTTCTGTTGCGGTTTCTGTGAGAAAATACAAACCAGATTCTGAAATCCCATGACATTATACTTGTCCTGGCACTTCATTGCATTTTAATGACATATGTTTATTTACAAGTTTGCTTTCTATCCCTGAAAGCTCTTTGGAAATCAAGTTACATCTTCTACTAGTTTCCTTTGGGATTAGCTAGCAAACCTTGACTGAGGTCATTTGGACTGTTTCCTGGCTGAGTTCCTCCCATGCCCCTGGCTTTGGCTGGCTGCACATAAAGCTACACTCTGCATGCCTTTTGCAGGTATGTGTACCACAGCTCTCAGTGGATGGTAGCCGGGAATACGGACCACTCCTGTATCACTCCCAGGTTCTATGTTCACCCAGACTCACCCTGCTCTGGTGAGACCTGGATGAGGCAGATCATCAGCTTTGATCGTGTAAAACTCACCAATAACGAAATGGATGACAAAGGCCAGGTAAGTGTGCAATCCTTTGCCCTGTGGAAGGGATGGATATGTTAAGGCATCAGCCCACATGTCACCCTGGAGATGCCAAGTAGGCTTTTCCCAGATAAGCTAGTTGTGGTCTTTAAGAACTATCCAACTTCTGGGCCGGTAATGAAAGTTGGTCTTACGTATGACCTTTGGTGGCTGAAGCTAAGAGTGCTAAGGATTGGGAATGGTAAACCAAAGGTGTGTGAGGATTAAATGACACTTGTTTAAGCCAAGATACCTGGATTTGGAGACTGAAGGGGAATGTTTCAAAGAGCTCTCTGATACATCTGCCTGCCAGGCAATCACTGTGGGCTCTGATCACCTTCTAGTAGATGGGCTCTTTCTGTGTGGCACGACATGTTGGAAATCTCTCCAACGTCCCCAGTGCATAAACTTTGCAAGTCATCTCCAGCCTCTGTTCAAGTGCACCCTTGTCCCTGCCATGCCCAATCGGGCCCTGTGCCAGCCACACAAGGACATAAGTAATCTCCAGAAATTAAGAGGTGGAGAATATCATACGGTTGCCCATCAGTTGCCCAACTGATTTATGGAAGGCAGCCAAACAAATTTATGGAAGGCAGTCAAACTCCAGTGACACCTGGGGGCATCACATGGTCACCACATTTGGAAGTAGGAAAGGGCCCCATCTAGAAATGGAATCACTGCAGCCTGGTGCCACTGTGGTACCAGGCTCCAGAATCCCTTAGCCCTGAAGGCCTTTGCCTGGGGCAAAGTGGCACAGAAAAGTCCTTGTGTGTGGCCAGCTTAGCCTTTCTGGTTTAGTTTTGCTTTTGTGTGTAGGCAGGTTGGGGGTGCTGAAGAGAGTGAGACAGTATTAGGGAAGGGAAGCCAATTTCTAGGCAACACTTGATGATTTCTCCTCCAGATCATTCTGCAGTCCATGCACAAGTACAAGCCCCGTGTGCACGTGATGGAGCAGGACAGTAGAATCAACCTGTCCCGGATTCAGTCCCTGCCCACTGAAGAGGTTAAAACATTCTCCTTTAAAGAAACAGAGTTCACCACGGTAACAGCTTACCAAAACCAGCAGGTAAAGCTAACCCCATTCCAGACAAACAGTGATGGCCCCGGAAAGATTTACTGAATAGACACAAGTTGCACTATGTGGATTGAATTTCCCCTGACTTAAAAAAAAAAAAAGCAGCCTTACTGCATTTTTATCAAGGCAAATTTGGTTGTGAATTGTGTGGATCTGGTGTTTAAAGAAGAGCAAAACAATGTGCCAGGAGAGAAAGAAGATAATCATCTCAAAATTGATTTAGAAATACGCTTGCATTTATTTAACATGCCATAGTCCATGCTGAAAAATATTTTGTGGTTGTTGTGACTATTAAAAGCAATGGTGACAGTGTTATTACCAAGGGCACTGACATTATTTTTCTCTTTCTTTTGAATTTGTAGATTACCAAACTGAAAATAGACAGGAATCCTTTTGCTAAGGGATTTAGAGATCCCGGAAGAAACAGGTAAGCAAAATATCACATCTAATATTAATATAGCCCTTTTCACAAGTATTACAGATAAGTATGGATCAGAGATTCAGCAACTCTAAGTTTTGTACCTAGTAGGCAGTAGAAAATGGACCTAGATATTTTGTCTCCAAAATCTTGCCTCCTCCCAATACTTTCCAAATCCACCTTTAAGGTGTTGCTTATTCTAGCTTCTTGAGTTTTTTTAGTCGTGGAATAACTACTTAGGATTTTATTGACATGTCTAGCTATAAAAGAAAGTCATTTCAGATATTCAACCCTGAAAACAATAAAAAAATAGCTCAAAAGTTTATATAAATCATTAATTTCAGGAATAGCATTCTGGACTTGCTGAAGGTTGAATCTCTTTTTCAGGGGTGTATTGGAAGGGCTTTTAGAGACCTACCCATGGAGACCTTCTCTCACTCTGGATTTTAAAACTTTTGGTACAGACACACAAAGTAAGAAAAGTTCTATTAATATCTATTTTTAAATGTTGATGAAATAACTACAAAGCCTTTATACTAAATATTAGACAAGGGGATAAGTACATGACAAAAAATGTGTGCTGGCAAAAAAAAGGTGGGCATATATATATATATATATATATATATATACACACACACACACACATATAATCTTGATTAGGAGGTAAGAAGCAAAATGGAAGAGAAATTGGCATGAAGGAAAAAAGCAAAGACATACATGGTAATGGTGGATTTATGGACTTTTGTCTTCCTGAGTTATAGTACATCCTGAGATCTCCAGATCTCACCTGGATTCTTTAGTATCTTACAATTCATATTCTTTAGAACTTGCCTGTGGTACATTTGTGGGCTTATTTGCAAATGTGTTAGATATTGAAATAAATATTTTGTGTTTTAGGAGAAAAGTTCAATACATGTTACAATGACTTGCATCAAATTAAAATAATTTATTTTTCTACCATACTTACCTCTATTTTTTCTTTTGTTGTAAGTAGGAAAAATAAATGTTAGAAACAATACTAACCCACCACAGTTAGTTTAAATACCACAAGCATTTAAAATATTTGCAAATGATTTGTTCTCAGGTAGTGCATTACATGACTAAATAATAATCATAATTAGACAATGCAGGTGTTGTGGTATAAGAGTATATACCTTCATTTAGTTGATATTTAACAATATATAGAAGAGTTTATTTGCAAGCAAAAGGAATCATTTTACCTCTTTGTCTTTATTCCATTAGTTGTTTGTCTTTGAACTTCAATTCAAAGTTACAATTACCTTGAGAAAATCATCAGTATCACAGGTTCAGTTTTACACAATATCATAACAACCAATTGAAATGGAAAGAGATGAAGCCTAATCATTTGGTAAAATATTTTACTGGGTTGACTATAATAATTTGGTCTGGAGGATTACATAGAAAAATATGAATGCTTATTTGTTATCATCACTTAAAATAATAGCATCGAGGCAGGCTGTTTTTAAAACACCCAAGTCAACACAAAGTGCACTGATAAAGAAAAGAGGTAAAGATAATCATAAATTGATAATGTCTAATACACATTTTCTTAATTATTTGAGATGTTCAGAATGCTCTCAAATTGCAAAGAAAATGGGTACCAATTTTTAAAAATAATTTCGAATGTTTAATTATAACAGACATTTGCCACCCTGTTGATAAAGGACTAGGTTATCCTCTTATACACAAAATAGAAAATAGAAAAACAACAGCAACACCAAGAAAACTAACACATATGATGAAGCTCAGTCAATAACAAATATTTTCAATTCAAACACTTACAAAAATAAGGTATAAAGTCTAGATGTTCACGGACCTTATAATTATCCCTGATTTTAGTAGATGCTAAGCAACTATAAAAGATCACCTGACAGCATTTATATGAACACTTTCATTTTCATCTTGATATTTTTCAAACTGTAAAACTCTTTAATTCTTCATATAGTGCACTATGGAAGTCTTCCCCTTCATATAAAAAAATCTAATACATTAAAATATATTTATTTTTATTGACTTTATTGAGGTGACAACAGTTAATAAAATTATATAGGTTTTTCAGGTTACAAATGTATTATATATATGTATATTGTATTGTTTTAATTTGTAAAGATTACTTTCATAATTTTTTTTATCAGACCGAGGCTTTCTATAGAATCTGAAACAACCAACTTGTTCAATTTAATCAAGAATTTAGTAATTTTTAAAGTTAAAAAAACTAGTTTTTATTTGTAAAACATACAAATGTTTTTGGCTCTAGGTCATATATAATTGGGCTTTTTTTGTAATTCATTACATAAAAGTTGTTCAAGTGCCTAGCACAGTCTTTGAGCATGGTGAATGCTCAATCAATACTTGATACATTATTGTAGTTCTAAAAGTAATAGTAGTAGTAGTAGAGATACCATATTCAATTCAACTTTAGTCAGAGGAAGAAATATGTTCTTTCCCAAAGAAGTTAAAAAAAAAAACATGCAAGGAAAGCTAATCTACAAATGAAACAGGGATAGTTATGGACATGATTACTGATTCAGCAGGAATATCAAGTTCATTGTTCATTGACTGAATTGTCATTCACAGGTGGAAGCAGTGGCTCATCTCCAGTGACCTCTAGTGGAGGGGCTCCCTCTCCTCTGAACTCCTTGCTTTCTCCACCTTGTACCCCACCTACATTTCACTTACCAACAAGTTCCTTTGGAATGCCCTGTCTGGAGATGTACCTGCACAATATCAATCTACCCCTTTGCTACAAGATTTGTCCAACTAATTTTTGGCGACAGCAGTCTTTTGTCTTGCCTGCTACTGAAAAGCTAGCAAGCAGCAGCAGTTCTCAGTCGTTCAGCCCATTCATGATGGAAGTTCCCATGTTATCTTCCCTGGGGGTTGCCAATTCAAAAAATGGTTCATCTACAGACTTCAGTGGGCAGTGTCTACAAGCACCTAATTCTTCCAGTCAAACGTTATATGGATTACAGGCAGCTGGAAACATTTTATCACCAAACCCCATTGCCCGGGAAACAGTAGACTGCTCTTTCCATCCTTCCTTTGGCTTTTATAGGTACAACTTCTCAGTGCCATCTAGACTGGTAAATGCTTCCAAACATCTCAGAATGAATGACAACACTCAAGCTTCTTTTAGAGACGGCAAATGCAATCATGCTCATTGGTATCCAACAATTCATCATTGCCTTTAATGAAATAATCGCATTAGTTAAACAATTACATGCAAGCACATAGTTTTTCATTTGTACACAAAGAACACTCAAGAGCTTTTGGGGTTTAAAAAGTTCACTATCAGAGAGTATTTCTATATTATGCATTTAAAGTGCCTTATTAAATGTTCATAAGAAGTTATATTCATTTTTGACCTATAACAAATATGAACTATAACAATCTCTGATTACAGTGACCTTGGGCCTCACAATAAGATACTCAATAAATGTTATTTGATGAGACAGACTATATTAGTGGCCAATGAAGGGGCTATTAATATCAATTTTAAGATGAGAGTAAGGACACAAAATTTCAAATATTAATGTTTGCAGTCTAAAGACCATTTAATGCTGGAGGAAATGAAAGTTAGATGAAATGCAAAATATTCTAAATAAATTCAGTTATTTATTTCCTTTTACTTTTTAATCACTCCTAGGTGAAACTTGTTTACTTATTCCTTTAACAAACCTGGTATTTTATACTTAGTTTACAAAAGCAAATTATTGTAGTTCTTGAAAAAAATCAAAGAAATTGGGATTTAAAGAGGAAGAACATATTTGAGTCCATAAATATGAAAATATTATTACATTGGTACAATTTAATTACACTCCTGTGCAACAATCACAGTAAATTAGACTAGACAGAAGTAGCATAAACAGGACTTTGTTTTAAATGAAAATGTTTATAAAGTTGAAAAGTCTCCTTTCACCTGGTCCTAATTTTTTTGTAAAAACTCATCTATATATAATCTGTATATCTTTAAGATGAATCAGATTTTAATTTTTATGCTACTAGCTCTATCATTTATTAACTCAAGACACTTCATATAGTAATGGCATCACCGAAATTTTGAGAAACTAACAAAACTTTTAAACTGCTTTTTCTAACCTTTCTAAAACACATTAAGAACTTACCATTTTTATTAATTTTTCTCAAAATGGTTATTTTGATTTAAATATGACTTATAAATGTGCCTTCCAGTACATGCATTAAAATTATATGCCCCCTCATTTTTCAAGGGAGGGAAAGAACAGCATATGCTACACTCAAACTGAGAATTCTAGTAAGAATGAAATATTATTTGTGGCTCAAACTAATTAGGTATGTGTTATAAAAGTCTGAAGTATAAAACACCTGTACTACCTAGATTTATCAAATCAGGAATTAAACACCAAGAACACTTTATTACTGTCTGCTCCAAAACAGGAAAGCTGTAAGCTAACCTTTACTGCTAAAGTAAATTTTGACATTTTTAAGCAAAAAAGCCCATGTCATGTAATAATGAAACATTCTGATGGCTTGCATGACAGATGCTCAGCAATCAATAACAGAAAGTATTTAACTGAAAAATCTCTAGGTTTTTTTTCAAATGATAATATTTAAGAAAAGGCATTAATGTTATAGTTGCATGAGTACATGGTACTCCATGCTTTATATTTCAGAAAATTTAGATATATATCACCCATGTAAAAGTGATAACAGAGAACTATATTGGCAAAGGTGATTAATATAAAGGAGCGGAAGTTAAAATGTTATAATGTAGGCCTCCATTTTAAGTGTTTTTATATAATGTTCATAAATTGTCATGCTATACTTTTAATTAAAGAAATAAAACCAACAGAAAGCCTGAATGGAAAGTTACAGTTGGAAGAGACCTCAAGAAGTCCAGTAAGCCATCCCCCACTTTCTCATCTCCAAAAAGATTCTAACAGCTATAAATTGTGTGCAATTAATAGTTAGTGTTATTATTTTATATAGGATAGACCCTTAATCCCTAATAGGATTGTGCATAACTTGAGTAACTTGGTAAACTGAGGCAATGGTTATGGAATAAAAACAAAATGCTATGGAATTCTATTAATTTCAATTGCATCAACTAAATAGCAGGCTTGCTTTAAAAACCCACAAAAATAAATTCACTCTAGTTAGACAAGGTGTGAAATAGCAAATGAAAGTTGCCAAATGATACTTAGTAGACCCCCAAGTCTAGTAATTAATACTGCTATTTCCATTTGGTTTGACTATGCATATACATTTACCCCTTGCTTCTTTAAAAATAAAACATCCTAATTCAACTGATTAGATTTATAAAATCTGATTCTTAACCTAAACTTATTATATAACTACCCCAAATAAACCTAGAAAAATTAAGTTTTTCATCAACTGTGTGCAATTTGTACATTTTGTCAGGAAATAAGTGAATTCATGTTTGCACAACCTCCAGTCAAGCTCAAACATATAGTCAGATTCCTTTATGGGGAAGGCCCTATTCTGTGGAGCAAACTGAAACCAAGGACTTGATTTCAAATTTGAGCCTCATTGCAGAGCACATATCTAAGTGGAAAATGTTCATTACATTTAAATGACCAAAGGATAATTTCAGGTAACCTAATTTAGAACATCAAAATCATTATTTCTTTTCACTAAACAAATGGGCTAAGCCCTCTGGACATTACAATTGAAAGTCTAATATATAAATTTGGATTTCATATTATTAGAATCTTCAAACATTAATGCCATGCTTCTGTTCACTGTACTATAAAATGAAGATTTATAATTTTCCCCTACCATGAAGGTAAACATTCATGATATTTCACTGCTGTAGGCATGGGTTTTTGTATGGTCTGGGAATGGACATGATTTCATTCTTCTTTTGTAGGTTTGGAGCAAGTTTATGGCAGGAAATCAAATGAACAATTAGAATTAGGAAGTGATGAATTAGTGAATCACTCTGAATAATCAGAGTCCTATGTGCTGACAATTTGATAATGTGCCAATAATGAATAAAGACAAGCGTCTGTATTGGACATTACAGAAGATTTACCATACCTTTCATTCTTGTAATTATTTATATTATGCACCTTAGGGAAAATCACTGTGCACACAAAGCAGATAATGTGTCTTTCAAGTGTTACTGGTGTAATGCTAAGCTAAACATGACAGAAAAAATGTTTTGTATAAATATTTAAAATATATTTTATGAAAATCTACAAATATATTGATGACAAATTTAAATGCATTGAGACAATAGGGTAATATATAATTATCTCCTTACTAAATCCTAGTAACAAATCTTTTCCTTAACCAAATATGCAATTTTATAAATTCTAGATGTCACATTGTAATTTATGTAACCAGTGGGGTTTGAAGTTAGTTTTAAAATAATTTATACTACCTTGTTTTTTCTTCTGCTACTACTCAAAAAGAGATGCTACAAAGAAAACCTATTTATCACAAACTTATACTATTAATTACACATACTTATGAAAGGCAGGTTTAAATATACTTAGAAATGTCTAATTGCATGTACTTGATTTTGTGAAATGACTTGACAAGGTACAAGTACAAAGTTTTTACTCTGACTTAGAGATATGTTGTCTTTGTGGTGAAAAATCTTCAATTAGTCAAAATAAAAATAATATCTAGCATGCAGCAACAGTTTACTGGTGAATTTTACTGGAATTTAACATGTTTATTGGAGTGGTTTAAAACAAACCAAATGCGTTTCTTAGTCATTGGTGGCAGTTGTTTTCGATATAAGTACTTTCACATATATTTAATCTTCTAAGGTTTGGTATGCAATTAAATGATAATTTGTATTAAAGCTGTGTGAATAAACATGGTTTGGATGATAACTTAAAACAGAACAAACAGATATGTAGAACATCTGAAACATATGCTGTATTAAAACTATTTATATGTATGGTGCTGGCCAACTTTTGACATCCTGTTTCAATAAAATACTGAGAGGAAAAAAGACTAATATCATTTCCTTTTAATGTATCAAATGTTCATGTTTACAAATTTGGACTGAACATTAATAAGTAAACATACAGTATAGTCAGCAGATGAACTGAGAATAATTATAATATATTTCTACTTGGCTGAAGTGTACACATGTATATTGGATTTATTTTTTTTCATTTCTTCTTTTAATATTTTTTATTTTAATTGTTGTTGCAGTACAATTTTCTATCTTTTACTCCATCCCAACCCACCCACCCAGCCCTCCTCTCCTCCCTCCCATTTCCACTCACCCCTAGTTTTTATCCATGTGTCCTTTATACTTCTTCCTGTAAACCCTTCCCCTTCCCCCCTGAAATTCCCCTGAAATTTCCTCTCCTCTCCCCTCTGAACACTGTCAGATGGTTCTCTATTTCAGTGTCTTTGGCTATATTTTGCTTGTTACTCTGCCTTGTTCTTTAGGTTCCTGTTAAAGGTGAGATGATATGGTATTTGTCTTTCACCGCCTGACTTATTTCACTTTATTTTTTTCATTTATTTTTAAACATTTTTATACACATATTTTTATTTTAGTTGTTGTTCAAGTACAGTTTTCTGCCTTTTACTCCCATCCCAGCCCACCCTCAGCCCTCCCCACCTCTTTTTAAAGTATCTAAAAAAGCTACAAATTTTAAAATTAAATATCAAAGAAAGCCTTGAAATTATAGCAAAATAAGTTGTATCATTAAACTTTTACCAAATCATCACATATGTTATTGTTAAGATGACAGAATTTTGATTTTGGATTTAAGGTCACATTTTATGCACAGGGTAATGAAAGTATAATATAATATTTTAGTTGTAGAAAATGGTATAAAGGATTCAAAATTTTACTAGAACAAGAAAGGAATAAAATCATAAATAACTAGATTTAAAATATATTAAAATTCATATTTTTAAATTAAAGATTTTCTAATGAAATACATAGTTCAGTCAATCTTCTATTTTATGGTTATTTTTTAAAAATGATGCTTTGGTATTTTAATTTCATTGAAATTGTTTTCATATTTCTTTTGTGACATAAAGACTTTGTGACTTCTTATCAGTTACTCTAACTTATGTCTATCATGGTGGGTTTTTAATTGAATTTTGTAAATTTTAGGACAAATTGTTTTATAGAAATACCCACAAATAGGTTACCCCTTGAAAGAGGCATAATTTCTTAGTAAGACCCAACTTAAAGTAGCAAGTTTACTCTGTACTGCACTTATATGGACATCATGTTTGGCTTTCTTAAAGGGAATTCATACACAGGCCAAATACTTAGTGTCAACTGCTACATTAATAGCTATATTTTGCAAAACCCAGGATGGATCCTCTTTAAACCATGATGCCAAGCAGGGGAAACAATTATTTGGCTAAAATGCTATCACTTTGTAACCTGTCACTTTGATGATTTTCTGTAGTTGTAACATCAATGAGGTAGGAATGTAGATAGGGTGTCACATTTCAAAAAGGTTCTGTGGGCCCTAGTACCACACATAGGGGACTAAGATAAACTGATTCAGTGTTCACCCTCATTTGTTGTAATGAAATTCAGTAGTCCATTGGGTATGCTGAATCAGGGCTGTTGTCCTAAACTCTTAGCTAGTCAATATACAGAACCTTCAGTGGGAAGTAGGGGTGAAGGTCCCAACTGATACACACATATTATGCTATATTTTAGTTTATTTTATAAACATGGTCCCTGACTGTGAAGGGAAAAACTGTATTTTTAAACGACATTTATTTCCAATTTTTAAATGTTTATATGTGCATTATCAAAAGTTTAAAAACTCAGAAAGCAAATAAAAAAGATTGATAATGACAAGCACTGTGTAGTTTGAGTTCTAGGCATTGGATATGTCTACACACAACTAAGCATACATTTTTAAGTGTGGTTTAGGTCATGCAGTATTAATAGTGCTTTTGCATGCATCATTAATATTTTTCATTGTTGACTTGAGATATGCCCCATTTGCCCCCTTAGCCCCACTCCACCCAGCCTCTGCCCCTGCCCCTGCAGCCTTTCCCACATTGTTGTCTGTGTCCATGGACCATGCATAGATGCATATATGTTCTTTGGCTAATCTCTTCCAGTCCCCCCGCTCCCCTCCCCTCTGATAGCTGACAGTCTGTTCCATGTATTCATGCCTCTGGTATTATTTTGTCAGTTTATTTTGTTCATTAGATTCCCCATATGAGTGAGATCATATAGTAATTATGTCTCTCTTACTAGCTCATTTCATTTAGTATTATAATGTTTAGGCCCACCCATACTGTTGCAAAAGGTAAGATTTCCTTCTTTTATATGGCTGTGTAGCATTCCATTGTGTAAATGTACCATAGTGTTTTGATCCATTCATTTACTGATAGGCACTTAGGCTGTTTCCAGCATGTGGCTATTGTAAATTGTGCTGCTGTGAACATTGGGGTGCAGAGGTTCCTCTGAATTGCTGTTTCAGGATTCTTAGGGTATGATCCCAGCAGTTGTATTGCTTGCTGGATCATAAGGCAGTTCCTTTCTCAGTTTTTTGAGGGAATCTCCATACCATTTTCTTTTTTTATTTTATTCAAGATCACTCTTGCTATTTGGAGTCTTCTGAAGTTCCATATAATTTGTTCTAATATTTGTTCTAGCTCTGTGAAATACATCATTGATATTTTTATAGGAATTGTGTTGAATCTACAGACTGCTTTAGGTAGTATGGACATCTTAATGATGTTAATTCTTCCTATACATGAACACGGTATGATTCCACTTATTTGTGTCTTCTTCAATTTCTTTCTTTAGTATCTTTTAGTTTTCCAAGTACAGGTCTTTCATATTCTTGGTTAAATTTAGTCCAAGGTACTTTAATATTATTGTTACAGTAGTAAGTGGAGCTGTTTTCTTAGTTTCTCTTTTTGACAGTTCTTCATGTGTTTAAAAATGCCACCAATTTCTGAATATTAATTTCATATCTTGCTACTTTGCCAAATTTATTTATTGGATCTAGCAGTTTTTTTGGCAAAGTCTTTTTAGCATTATTTTTAAACTTTTTTTTATTGTTGTTCAAGTACAGTTGTTCCCCCACCATTCCCCCTATCCCAGCCATCCTAACTTCCCACCCTTGATCCTACCCCACATGAACATTGGTTTTGCCCAGGTTGACAGGATGAAAGATGGTGAACAGATTAACCAAAGAACATTTATATACAACAAACAAACATGGAGAATAACATGGAGATTAACTTAGGGAGGGGAGGTGACAGGCCTGGATGCAGGTGGGGAAGGGGAGAAGAGGCAGGGACAACTATAATAGGCATAAACAATAAAATAAATTTTTGAGAATTTTGAATGATGAATGTAAGGGTTCCATATAACTGGTTCCCTATTCATCCTAGTCCACCCAGCTTGGGGCCAATATGACTCTAGCAGTGTGAGGCATTCTCCAATTCTCACTGCATGATATGCCAGAGCTCAATAGTATCATTTTTATCTGTACTAAGCACAGAACCTATCATAAAGTTGGTGCTCAATAAATCTTCATTGAATATATTAATAAATGAATACCATATTTTGCCACATATAATGGGAAGTTTTTTGTCCAAATTTTTGAGGGAAAAATAAGGATGGTAGTTATACATGGATAGTACTAATTCTATATCTATATAAATGTTTTAAATTCTTTTATTTATGCTCATGCATTAAAAGTATAATTCTAGAATGCAATAACATATATCCATATGCAAAGTAATACCCTAGAATATGATAATCAGTCTTGTTTCTACATATAAATAAATAAATGGTTGGATTAAAAAATGAAAATGAAAGATTTTTTTCCAGAAATCTGGGACAAAAACATGGGTGCACACTATACACAGGAGCACATTATACCCAACAAAATATGGTAAATTAGATTAAAGGAAAAGATATATAATATGATTTATACTCAACTCAGTCTTGGCCAGGAACAACATTGGTAGTACACTATGGAACTGTTGAATTGAGCAAGGTTCAGAGGCTTTTGCACATAGGAATGCAACAGAATACATGATGCATCTAGGTTTACATTTTTTTATCATGTCTTCCTTGTTCTGTATTGACAAGTACAGACCAAAGCCTTTCATATAGAAAAAGAAGTAGAGTTTTCCAACTGATATATGTAGCATAGATGGGTACAGCTGTGCTGAAGTTTGCATTCTTTCATCCCTCAGAGTGGTGGGCTAACACCTGAAGTGGTCAGTGCTTTAGGGATAAAGTTACCAGAAGCCTAGTACCAGTTATCCCTGGCTTGAGAACCCCTCTCTGCTGACTCAATGTGCCATATAAGCATTATTATTTCCCATGTGTGCCATGATTTAAAGTGGTTTGTAAGTCCTGGACACACTATAATTTTGAGTATTTTTTGTGAACATTTTAATGTGTAATTTTCAATCAAGATGTGTTTTGTAGGTCCTTAACTGCATTGAGTTTTGTATGCACTTATAAAATATCTTAGAGAACTTTCCTGGAAATTTTATATTTGCTGTCTCACCTGTATTTTTCATTCAATAATATGTGTCAAACTGTCCTACAATCTTAATGAAGCAATGAAATTTTAATGGTTACTCTCCTATTAGGAAACATTTTACCTTGGCTACAATGGAACAAATCTGCTCTAAAATAGGCGAAGGAACTGTAATTAGAATATAAGCTCATGCTCTTCTTAGAGAAAAATCATAACAACCCACTATCTTCTGCTTCTATACTTCAAAGGAGAAATACTCACTTCTTTTTCGTGGTTACAGTGTTTGATTCTATACTGAAATCTGTAAAATTTTCCATTTGTGAAAATCAGTTATTGATTTATTCATTTGACAAATATTCCTTGAGTATCTTCTATGAAATGATCTGTTGAGAGACAGAAAAATAAGTTAAAGGCATGACTTTTTTCTAAAGTAGTTTACAGTCCACTTGGAGAGGCAAAACTTGAATACACATATAAAACAATTTAAAATGAGGTCAGTATAGTGTAAACTATTTCTTATGGTGAAATAAAACACCAAAGGATTCATAATGACATAATACAAAGGACCACAAGGATGTTTTGTGACTTCCTAGAGATGATGGGAGCTAAAGTGGGCCTTGAAAAAGGGAGAAAGTAAACTGTTAATAACAAGCACTTAACATACCAGCTACTATGTGCCAGGTATCCTCTTCAGCACTTTATATACTAGTTCATTTAATACTCAAAAACGTGCTAGGAAACACCGAGTTTTAGTAAGTTGCCTAAGGTAATGTAGCTAGTGTCAGAATAAATACAAGCAGTCTGTACTTTAACCACTGCACTGTATTATCGCTGATGTTCTAGGACTTGCAAAGCAAATGAACAAAAGCACAGTAGTGATACGAAGATCAGTGAGTAGACTAAAAATGGGGCTAAGTTTGATAATAAAAAATATGATGTGTTTCTGGTATCTCTGCCCCTTTTTCTTTTGAGGTTAGGATTCTTTACCATGTCTAGTTACATCTAATGCCTATGGCCCAGGGTTGCCAATACTCTGCAAGCACCTGAGGACTAAATATAATCAATCCTCTTTGTCAGTTCTTTTATCCTACTATAATTTCTTGGGTTTAAAAGTAGGCTATTTAGATGTGTGGTGTTTGTCTTTCCCCACAGGATGTCAGTAATTTTGGCTTTAAAATTTAGATGCTTAAACTATGGTAGTTAACAAATCCCTCTAATTTGTACCATATATAGTATTAGGTGAGTTAAGATGGGATCTTTCAGAATCTTGCCTTTGGAATCAAGCCCTAGAGCTTAAATCTGGCTCATGACAGGGAGCTATTGGAGGTGTTTGGGTACAAAAACACTGTAATAATTGTGATATTTAATCTGGCAGTTTTATGCAGGTGAGATTGGATAAGTGATCAGTTTCCAGAAATGAGCAACTATGCAGAGTTTACTTTGCTAGGTTTCTTTCTGTTTTTAGGCAATAAAGTGTATGATCCAAAAAAATCTAATGTCTTGAAACTTTCTTTTTTTTTTTTACTTTTCAACTTACCTATCAACATGTTTTTTTAATTTTTTATTTTTCAATCACATTATGCTTTCAATATTATTTTGTGTTGGTTTTAGGTACATGGCTTAGTGGTTAGATAATCATATTTTTTACATAGTGTTCCCATGAACATTTCCAGTACCCACCTGGCATCACACATAGTTATCACAATATTATTGACTATATTCCCTATGCTGTACTTTACATCCCTGTGACTATTCTGTAGCTACCAATTTGTACTTCTTAATCCCTTTAACTTTTTTACCGAGTCTCTGAAGCTTCCTCCCTTCTGGTAACCAGCAGTCTGCTCTCTGTGTCTAATTTTATTTGTTTGTTTATTTTGCTCTTTAAATTCCACTTGCAAATGATATCATATGGTATTTGTCTTTCTCTATTTCACTGAGCATAATACTAGGTTGATCCATGCTGTTAAAAATGGTAACATTTCCTTCTTTTTTATGGCCAAATAATATTTCATTGTATGTATGTACCACAGCTTTTTTATTCACACATCTATTGATGGGCACTTGTGTTGGTACCATGTCTTGTAAATAATGCTGCAATGCACATAGGGGTGCATTTATTTTTTTAATTAGTGTTTTTTTTAAAATAAATCCCCAGAACTGGGATTGCTGGGTTGTAAGATAGGTCCACTTTAATCTTTTGAGGTAACTCCATATTATTTTCCACAGTAGCTGCACCAGTCTGCATTAATACCAACACCGCATGAGGATTCCCTTTTCTTCACCTCACCAGCATTTGCTATTTGATTTATTGGTGGTGGCCATTCTGACAGGCTTGAGGAGATATCTCGTTGTGGCTTTAGCCTTCAATTCTCTGATGATTAGAGACATTGAACATCTTTTCATATATCTCTCGGTCATCGGTATGAGGTCTGTCCAGAAAGTATCCATCCATGTGCTATGAAAAATAGAGACATTTATTGAAGAAGATACAAGATACAAGAAACATTGTACACAGGACAATGATGCCTCAGTCCCCTTCCAAGTAGGCACCTGGAGAAGTCACACAGTTCTCCCACTTGCCATAAGCTGCCCATCATATTTTCTTGAATCTCATCAACAGTCTGAAATCTCTTTCCTTTCAAAGCTGATTTAGTTTTGGGAAAAGCCAGACATTGCAGGGCACCAAATCTGGGCTGCAGGGGGCTGAGTCACCTGGGGATTTGATATTTTGCCAAAACACTCTGCATGAGACATGATGAGCTAGCACATTGTCGTGAGGAAGCTGCCAATCATCAGTTGCTCATAGCTGCAGACTTCTGAATCATCTGAATAGTTTCCACAGAGGAATGTTCAAGCTTAACACAAAATTGGATGCAGACTCAGTCTGCTCACTCAGTCATTTTAAATGTGATGGCTGCACAGTACACATGCTCAGTCAATGGTGTCTACCGCCCCCACTGACTAGTACAGTGAAGTCGTCATTGTTCACGCATGTGCATTCCAGTCCACTCTCCTTGGCTGCCAGGTTACATTGATGTCACTCAACCATTCTTGTCATACTAACAATGGTTGAACTTTTTCCAGACAAACCTCATATGTCTCCTTTGTCTCCTTTGAAGAAGTATCTATTTAGGTCTTCTACCCATTTTTTAATTAATTTTTTTCTGCTGTTGAGTAGTATGAGTTCCTCATAAATTTTGGATATTAAGCCCTTATCAGATGTATCATTGGCAAATACATTTCCCATTTAGAAGGTTGTCTTTTTCTTTTTTTGGTTCTCTTCACTGTGCAAAAGGTTTTTAGTTTGATGTAGTTTTATTTTTTCTTTTTATTTCCCTTGTTTAAACAATATGTGTAAGAAAAAATATTGCTAATAGAAATGTCAGAAATTTTACTGCCCATGTTTTCTTCTGTGATTTTTATGGTATCAAGTTTTATATTTAAGCCTTTAATCCATTTTGAATTTATTCTCTTATATGATGTAAGAAGTTACCCATCGACATGGTTTATGGACCTAACATTAAACTGAGGATGTCTGCCACATATAAAATTATGTTTGCTTTTAACATTTTTAGGAGACCTCAGTGCATTATATAGAATATGCAAAATTTCAACTTTCAGTAAGATATTTTATATTTCAGACTGTCTCCTAAATTTGAGAGGGAAATATGTTCAAGTTCCAATTTCACAGAGGAACTTTTCACATCATTAAGTCTGCTTTAACATGTTCATGTTACTTCTCACTATAAACTCACTTTTAAGACAAGAAGTATTCAAAATCTCCTGCTGTATTTTTTAATTTAAGATGTCTTATTTTAAGGCAGTTCATGTTTTTGCTTTTTATCTTTCCTTTATTTTACTTATCAAATCCAAGAAACATAATTCTAACAACAATTCTATTTTTTATGATGCTTGCTCCAAATCTTCTCTCATAAGGGGAGGCCCTGATCTTCTACAATTTCCTCAGTCTAACCTAACAGCTGTAAGCACTTAACAACTAATCAGCTCAATTCAGCTCACCTGTGTGAGTGATCCTTGACAGCTCCATCTGCTTTGAGTCAGGGTTTTTTATTTTCTTTTTTTGTGTGTAAAAAACTTAAAGGGAAAAGAACTAATGAACTTGCAAGATTACTTTCAGCTATTTTGCGTGTTATTCAATGTACAAAATGTTTTAAAAGATTCACTTACTTTTATACATATGTCTAATCAACAAATGGCTACCATATTGTTGGCAATAAATACTACTGACAACAAATGCAGCACAAATGACCAGAAAGTTAGATATGGATTCCAGCATAAATAGTGAAAGGCTCCTATTGCAAATATTTAGAAAATGTTAGTTAAAAATAACAAGTCTGGCTCTAAACCTTTTAAAACATACAAAACATTTATAAAACCATTTAATGTGGCAGAAATTACCATATTAGCTAATGTAAATACCAAATCACTCAAAAGAAATGGTAGGCCTTCAGTATCCACAATGAGGCTAACATTGTATTAGGCATGAATATGATGATTAAAAACATCATTGAAAAACATAACAGTGCCCTTAACATTACTATGTAAAAAAGGAGTGTAGCTTTTCAAGGCATCAGGGAATTATTGAGGACTTGGAAAATGTATGACTTGCTCTAGCTTTCACTCTCACTTGCATCCTTTGATATTGATCCCCACTGCTTCTGAGTGGGAGCTGACATGTAACAAAAATATCACAAACTTCACCCAGCCAATAAAAGCCTTATTCCATGGGAAGATTAATGTAGAGCTCTTGACTATAAAATGCATTTTACATACACCCACACCTAGCTGTATATAAGAATCTACTACCTAAAAAAACCTTAACAGTTGAAAGGCTTCAGCCTCTTCCCAGCCATTCATTCATTCCCTTTTATAATAGCTCTACATTAATGAGCCTAATTGTTTGCTTACTAACATCAAAGAACAAAACCTAGGTTTCCTTGCTTAGAATTACTAAAAGTCAGGGGAAGACTGCTTGATCTAAGGTCCAGGTGCTCCCCATTAAATTGCAGGGGCCAGAACTAACACAAGGTAAGCACCACCTCTGCCTACACCAAAATTCTTCTTTTCCATGCTCAGAATTTTCAGATTGAATTAGGTGGGCATAAATGCCAAGCACTTTGATTGAATTTCAGAAAACTATAGGACATCAGATGTAGAAGGTCCTTTTACATATTAGTTAAGTCCATCCTTAATTGTACAGTTGGGAAAAGTAAGGTAAATGGTGGTGGACAGTCTGGTACAAGATTTCCTGAAATATGTGTCTGGAGATTTTCTAGGGAAATGATCCCCACAAGCCTAAAACACAGAGTCTTTCCCTGTAGATTACCTGCAAAAGTATGACTTTTTTTTTTTTTTTTTACTATTTAGGCACTTAAGTGACCTGATGAGTTTGTAAAAAGTATCTTTTAGAAAAAAGGATTCCTCAAACAAAAGCTATGTTCAGATACACTAGCCTTTGACAGCAACTCAGCACAGGACTTCAGTGTTGGTTCAAAGCATTTGATTTTCCAAAGTATAAAAATGGAAAGTCTCCTATTGCCTAAGCAACCATATTAACCAGACAAACTTCTTACCATTTCTCCTTTGATCCTGTCAACTAAATCATTACATTATCCAGTTATATAGTAAAATAAGTACAGTAACTTTCTGATAAAATGCAGAAGGCAGTGTTTCTTCAATTTGTTACTTAGGAAAATATTACATGGCTTGATATTTTTTACTAAATTTTTGAAATATAATTATCACAAATGAACTGAAGTCAGTGGGTTTCCATAACAAGAGCAAAGTGTAATGGCAAAAGCTTTGGAATTATAATCAGAAAACCTGAGTTCAAATGTGGTCCTGCTACTTACTAGCTATATGAAATTGAGATAGTTGCTTAATCACTTATTTTCAGTTTGTTCAATTAAATATAAAATGGGACAGTGACTTCTTCAGAACTATTTCATGAGATAATGTACATCAGCATTCTTAATGAACTATGCAGTATTGTAGAAATGTAAGATAATTTAAGTCAGAATTTTGATCTTAAGGGGATGATTTTCAATCATTCAAAAGAAGGGAGAAAAGATAAATGCACATTATCAAATCATTTGGTTTCAAGGATAACAAGAGCCCAGATGATTGAACTATTTTTCAACAAATAGGTTTTGATCAATTGTTTAAAAAATGAGGAGAGTTTAAGAAAGCTTTGGGACACCATGAAGTGTAACAGCATCAGCATTGTGGGAATAACAGAAGGAGAAGAGAATGAGCAAAGGCTCAAGAACCTGTTTGAAGGAATAATGACCAAAAACTTCCTTAACCTGGTGAAGAAAAAAAGACACACAAGTCCAGGAAGCACAGAGTCCCAAACAAGATGGCCCACAGAGGCCCATTCCAAGACACATCATAATTAAAATGGCAAAGTTTAATTCCCCAATCTGGCAAAGGAAATAGACTTCCAGGAAGTCCAGGAAGCTCAGAGAGTCCCAAAGAGGTTGGACCCAAGGAGGAACACACCAAGGCACATCATAATTACATTAGCCAAGGTAAAAATGAAGGAGAGAATTCTAGAAGCAGCAAGAAATAAGGGGACAATAACCTACAAAGGAGTTCCCATCAGACTGTCAGCTGATTTCTCAAAAGAGACCTTGTAGGCAAGAAGGGGCTGGGAAGAAGTATTCCAAGTCATGAAGGCAAGGACCTACATCCCAGATCGCTCTATCCAGCAAAGCTTTCATTTAGAATGGAAGGGTAGATAAAGTGCTTCTCAGATAAGGTCAAGTTAAAGGAGTTCATCGTCACCAAGCCCTTATTTTATGAAATGTTAAAGGGACTTATCTAAGAAAAAGAAGATAAAAATACGTACAGCAAAATGACAACAAACTCGCAATTATGAACAACCACACCTAAAATAAAAACAAAAACAAACTAAGCAAACAGCTAGAACAGGACCACAGAAATGGAGATCACATGCAGGGCTAGCAGCAGGGGAGTGGGAGGAGGAGAGAGGGTGAAAAGGTACAGAGAATAAGTAGCATAGATGGTAGGTAGAAAGTAGATAGGGGGAGGGCAAGAATAATATGGAAAATGTAGAAGCTAAAGAACTTATGACACATGGACATGAACTAAAGGGGGGGAATGTGGGTGGGAGAGGGTGTGCAGGGTGGAGGGGAGTGAAGGGGGGAAATGAGACAACTGTAATAGCATAATCAATGAAATATATTTTAAAATGGCAAAGTTTAAAGAAAAGAAGAGAATCTTAAAACCTGTGAGAGAAAAGCAGCTAGTTACCTCCAAGGGATCGTGCATTAGACTGTCATCTGATTTCTCAACAGAAATATTTCCAGCCAGATTATATTCAAGGTGATGAAAAGCAAGGACTTACAATGAAGGCTACTTTACTCAGCAAGGCTATCACTTAAAATTGAAGGAGAAATAAAGAGCTTCTCAGACAAGAAAAAGCTAAAGGAGTTTGTTAACACCAAATTGGTATTGCAACAATGTTAAAAGGCTTGCTTTCAGAAAATGGAATAAGAAAAAGAAAAAGAAAACAGAAGAAAATCATTAAAAAATAAAATGGGAATAAGTGCGTATCAATAATCGCTTTAAATGTAAATGGTTTAAATGTTCCAATCAAAAGGCATAGCATAAGTAAATGGATAAGAAAACATGACAAGCACATATGCTGCCTCCAAGAGACCCACCTCAAAATGAGAGATGCACACAGACTAAAAGTAAAGCAATGCAAAAAGATACTTAATGCAAATAGACACGGGAAAAAAGCTGGAGTAGCAATACTTATATCTGGTTGACCATAGCTTAAACAAAATTTAACCACAATAAACTAAAGGATTAGGAATTTCAAGCACTGTGGCAGACCAATCCTGGAGATTAAAATGGGGGTACAACAGTAATTATGTCTTTGAGCAGACACAATTATAAGTTAACATTGTGATAGTATCTCTTGCTACACCACAAGTCATTAACCACTTTGCCAATGTAAGGAATTAGTTAATCCACCATTGACCACAATGTTTAGCTAAGAGTAGCAACCTAAAGCTTATGTGGATCTCAGAAATATTAATGAGTAAAACGTATTTGTTTCACCTCTCATTTCATGTTGTGTTTTGTCACTTTACAGGGCACAGGCTGCTTCAAGTAGAAAATTGGTTATTTGTATCACAACTTATGGGGAAAGTTGCTCTTCTAGCACTTCTTCAGAAGCCTAAGACTTTAGAATTTTTACCTTGGCATCTGACATTAAGATTAGGAAGGTAGTGACCATTGACTTGGATGCCCCAATTTATTTATTTAACCATTTGTTTTGAGTGCCTTCTCTTTTGCAATCCTGATCTACAAGCTGGGATCCAGAGATGTACAAAACAGAAAGTCATTTTCATCAATACACTCATATTTTCCCCCAACAAACTAAACCTGTTTACTTGTGAAAACTACTTAACTGTGACCTCTTGGAGAACTGGGTCTGCATCTTAATTTTATTTTAGCACCCCCAATACCTATACTATGCCTAGTGTAAAATAAGTGCTCAGTAAGGGTTTAGTGAATCAGGGCAGGAATAAAGAAAACATTTGAAACTCACAAAATGAGATGTCAGTAACTGAGAAAGCTACTGTTATATGCCTTTCAGGATATGTGCCAATTCAAGGGAAACGGGCACGCACCACACTTCACTAGCTTGGAGACCATACATAGGTGGCAATATAGCATAATGGTTAAGAGCATCACCAAGCCCTTATTATATGAAATATTAAAGGTACTTATCTAAGAAAATCAGCAGGGAAGGGGAGGGGGAGGTGGAGAAAAGGTACAGGGAATAAGTAGCATAACTGATATGTACAAAATAGACAGGGGGAGATTAAGAACAGTATAGAAAATGGATAAGCCAAAGAACTTATATGTATGGCCCATGGGTATGAACTAAGGAGGGAAATGATAGTGGGGGGATAGAGGGGGAGAATGGGGAGAAAAATGGGACAACTGTAGTAGCATAATCAATAAACTATATTTAAAAAATAAAGTTATATATCACAAAAAAAGAGTATGGTCTTTACAGTTGTACAGATCTGGCTTCAAATTACTAGTTCCTCCATTACTTAACTGTATGACCCTGAATGAATAACATAAACTCTCTGTACCTTTCTTTCTTCATCTGTAAAACTGGCCAAGTAATAACAATCTGATAGACTTGTTGAGAGGGTATATAAATTGGGAGGTACATGAAGAACATAGCATAGTGCCTGCCTCATAGCAAATACTTATTGCTTATTAATATTAAATACTTCTTGAAGTGACACTTCAAGCAGGTACACTATGCCCTCTGCAGAAGGAGCCTGTAGGGCTCTCAGGATGGAACTGAACCTAAGCCTTCCAGAGTAAGTTCGCCAAATCTGGCCTAATATCTGCAGATTCTTGGAAGATGCCTGTTATTTATTTATTTATTTATTTATTTATTTTTATGGACCAATTTCTGACTTTCTAAAAATCTGATTCTCATAGTTGCACAAAATAGATCCTGAAATAAAGCTCTTGTTGGGTATATTTTTCTACTAATTACCTTCAACAGGCAGACAAAACTATTCATTTATATTCACAGAAAGCAATTCAGACTTTTTGCTCTCATGTTTAAAACAAAACTACATCTCAACAAATTAAAATGAGAACAAGTGATGATTTAGTAACAAAAGTAAAGTGTTGTCTAGAAAGGAAATACAAAATAAACAACATCCAACCGTATAAGGACTTGGGTGGTGGACAGGGTGGGGGGGTTAGGGAAGGAAGAAAGGATTGATTGATTTAATTCTCACCAAAGGATTTCCTTATTGATTTTAGAGAGAGAGAAGGAGGGAGAGAGATAGAAAGAAAGGAAGGAAGTGAGAGACATCTATGTGAGAAACATTGATCAGCTGCCTCCCATACATGCTCTGACTGGGGATCAAACCCACAACCTGGGTATGTGCCCTGACCAGGAACTGAAACTACAAAAAGTTTTTGGTGTATGGGATGCTTTTCCAACCAACTGAGCCACTGGCCAGGGCAGAGAAGGAAGGAATTAAAGTATAGATGCAGGGTGGCTCCTTTGCAAAATTCTAAGAGATTATCTGTTCTTTCAGTGTTCCTGAGCTTGGTACTTTTGCACATTTCTAGGTCATGAATTTGCACTCAGGGCTCAGAGATGGACTTCAGAGAAGGGACACAGAGAAATACCCCAATCTGAGCATGTTGTATGTGTCAGATATCATGCTAATATTTTCATATACATTACAGATTAACTATTAAGGCAACTCTGCACAGACTATATTACTGCTCCATTTTACAGATAAAGAAATGCAATGTTAGAATGTTTAAATAACTTGGCTGAGTCAGAAGTAGAACCTAGGTTTGTCTGTCATTAGAAGCTGAGTTCTGGGAAATTCTCGCCAACATGGAGGTGTAGGCAGAAACACTTCCCTTCCTCATACAACAACAACAAAAAAGGATAACAACCAATTCGAAAATAAAGAACAATCAGAACTGCCTGAAAAATATTTTCATGGAAGTCCAACAATGAAGGAGTTAAAGAAACATTCACCCAGATGGTAGAAGGAGCAGAGATGGTCACCCAGGCAGAAAGGATGCATGGCAAGGTGGTAGCTGGAGGACCAAAGAGGACAAGGAAGCAGCTGGTGGATTGCACAGGCAATCCCACATTTGTATACAGATAAGCCTAGGGGAACAATGAGGGAGCAAGACTGACCACAAAACCCAGGGTGTCAGTATGGAAAACTAAAGTCTCAAAACCCCAGGATGTAAAAAAAAATCTGTGGGGATTGTGGTGGCTGGAGAAACCCCCAGCCTCACAGAACAATTTGTTGGAGAGATCCACAGGGTCCTAAAACATACACAAACCTGCCCACCTGTGAATCAATCCACTTGTGAAGAGCACAATCCACTTGTGGGAAGCAAGGGAAGTGACAGAAAGTTGGACCAGAGCAGAGCAAGTGGCATTGTTCCCTGTCTGACTCCATTCCTCACAGACAGTACACCACAATGCAGCAAAGAGGGTTGCCCCCCATGATGAATACTAAGTCTCTGCCCCTTACCATGTAACAGGTGCCCAAGACAAAGAAATATGGCCCAAATGAAAGAAAAGACCAAAACTCAAGAAAAAGTACTAAGTGATGAGGAGATAGACAACCTATCAGATGCAAAGTTCAAAACACTGGTGATCAGGATGCTCAGAGAATTGATTAAGTTCAGTCACCAAAATGAAGGAAGAAATGAAAGCTATATTAAAAAAAATAGAGCATTTGTTATGGAGAAAAAATATACACAGGAAACCAACAGTGAAGGAAAGGAAACCAGGACTCAAATCAATGATGGCAAAAAAAAAAAGGAGAAGTAAGCATCCAAATGGAACAGAATGAGGAAATAAGAATGCAAAAAAAAAAAAAATGAGGAGAGGCTTAGGAACCTCTGGGGCAACTTTAAACACTCCAACATCCAAATCATAGGGGTGCCAGAAGGAGAAGAACAAGAGCAAGAAATTGAAAACTTATTTGAACAAATAATGAAGGAGAACTTTCTCAATCTGGCAAGGGAAATAGACTTCCAGGAAGTCCAGGAAGCTCAGAGAGTACCAAAGAAGTTGGACCCAAAGAAGAGCACACCAAGGCACATCATAATTACATTACCCAAGATTAAAGATAAGGAGAGAATCTTAGAAGCATTAAGAGGAAAGGAGATAGTTACCTACAAAGGAGTTCCCATAAGATTATCAGCTGATTTCTCAAAAGGAACCTTACAGGCAAGAAGGGGCTGGAAAGAAGTATTCCAAGTCATGAAAGGCAAAAATAAGCATTCAAAATTACTCTATTCAGCAAAGTTATCATTTAGAATGGAAGGGCAGATAAAGTGCTTCTCAGATAAGGTCAAGTTAAAGGAGTTCATCATCACTGAGCCATTATTTTATGAAATGTTAAGGGACTTATCTAAGAAAAAGAAGATAAAAAATATAAACAGTAAAATGACAATAAGCTCACAACTATCAACAACTGAACATAAAAGAACAAAAACAAACTAAGCGAACAACTAGAACAGGAACAGAATCACAGAAATTGAGATCACATGGAGGGTTATCAGTGTGGAGGAGGAGGGTGGAGAATGGGTGAGAATTTACAGGGAATAGGTAGCATAAATTGTAGGTACAAACTAGTCAGGGGGAGTTTAAGAATAGTATGGGATATTTACATAAAAAATTACTATGTGAAAAAAAAGAGCAATGTTAAATAAAAATGCAATATGTTTCGGGCCAAAAAAAATAATAGTATGGGAAATGGAGAAGCCAAAGAACTTATATGTGCAACCGATGGACATGAACTAAGGGGGAGGGATGCTGGATGGAGAGATGGTGCAGGGAAGATGGGGAGAAAGAGGGAAAAAATGGGACAACTTTAATAGCATAATCAATAAAATATACTTTAAAAACAAAAAATAAGTAAAATAAAAAAGAAGAAGCTGGGTTCTGCACACTCATAATACAATTTTTAAACTAAAGGGATAAAGTTCTGGAATGTGGGATGGGGTATAAATGAAGCTTTGAGCAATAAGCAAACTCTTAAGTCTTAGAATAATCTTTTTTAGGCGGATGCAAAGAACCTCTTGATTCTCATACATAAAACACAATCCCTCTCTTACCTCCAGTGTTTTGTTTTCAAAATTAGAGTTCTCTCTATAGGTACCTTTTAATAAAAGAGTCCTCTGACTTTTAGTGGAATTGTCAAAACCCAAAATCACCTAAGACCTTCTATGGGTATAGGAAGGAAAAGTGGGCTACCTTCTGTGTCAGTATCAATGTGGGAGAATATAGGTTTTATCAGTTACAAGGATGTTTTACTGTTTCCCTTTCTCAACATACTCTCGCATCCCTTTCACCCTTCCTGACTTCTAGAACTTTTTTCTCAAGAACATTGGGGAAGAAATGCTCGGTTGGTCTCTTTCTGCCGCCATCTTGGTTCCGCGTTCCCTTCACAAAATGCCCAGTGAAGCCACAGAAACCGTCCCTGCTACAGAGCAGGAGTTGCCACAGCCCCAGGCTGAGACAAGGTCTGGAACAGAATCTGACAGTGATGAATCAGTACCAGAGCTCGAGGAACAAGATTCCACACAGGCAACCACACAACAAGCCCAGCTGGTGGAAGCAGCTGAAATTGATGAAGAACCAGTCAGTAAAGCAAAACAGAGTCGGAGTGAAAAGAAGGCACAAAAGGCTATGTCCAAACTGGGTCTTTGACAGGTTACGGGAGTTACTAGAGTCACTATCCAGAAATCTAAGAATATCCTCTTTGTCATCACAAAACCAGATGTCTACAAGAGCCCAGCTTCAGATACCTACATAGTGTTTGGGGAAGCCAAGATTGAGGATTTATCTCAGCAGGCACAGCTAGCAGCTGCTGAGAAATTCAAAGTTCAAGGTGAAGCTGTATCAAACATTCAAGAAAACACACAGACTCCAACTGTACAAGAGGAAAGTGAAGAGGAAGAGGTTGATGAAACAGGTGTGGAAGTTAAGGACATAGAATTGGTCATGTCACAAGCAAATGTGTCGAGAGCAAAGGCAGTCCGAGCCCTGAAGAACAACAGTAATGATATTGTAAATGCTAGTATGGAATTAACAATGTAGTCATCTGAAAAGGAAGACTTTTTTTTCCTTGCTGTTTCAAGAGTTACTGCAGCTTGGTTTGAAATTTGTACTGTTTCTATCATTAATAAAGTTATGGCTTCTTGTGGGATGAAAAAAAAAAGAATATTGGGGAAGAAATGAAAGACAACAGTGTTCTCTCCACCACATATGGTTTGTAACCTAGTCATTGACAGCCTGAAAACAGAGTATGTGGTTGAATTGGCTTCTTCACTCCATCTATGACCAGATATCTGGGTTTTGTTTTTTTTTTTTTTTTTTAGAAATATCAAGTTTCTCCACAAGTTTGATTTCTTACCTTCTTTAGTTCCAGCATTTTACTTTGTGGCTCTGCCCAGCCAAAGCCAGAATTTGAAGAAGTGCTTGAGTATTCAAGAGTCTAACAAGTTGGGAGCTTTGCAAGAGCAGGGGTCCACGTGTTATTCATATCTGAGCTGCCAGTATCTCTATAAGGTCTAACGCACAAGGCATACTCAGTAAATGTTGAATGAATTATTATGACCTATGTCAGTCATTGTGCATCTTATGTAAGGGGTCTGCTCAGAAAGATGAGACTTTTGATGGGCATTGCAAGAGGGTATGGAGGAGGAAGAGTACAGAAATAAACCCCAAGCTGAGTGGAAACCTGGGCCTGTCTGAAGACATATCTTTGATTCAGTTAACTCCTCCTTAGTTGTCAAGATTCATGTATTGATTTTAGGTGTCTGCATCAGTGTGGAAGCAGGCATGAAACTAAAATCTTCAGAACAATTAGAAAGGGCCCAAGCTGTAAAAAGAAAACCCTGATGATAAAGGTCCAAAAGATATGAGACGCAACAGAACTGACACTACCTTTGACTTTACAGACAAAAAGAGAGGAAGTGTTGTCAGAATCCAGAAGGAGAAAATCATGTAGAAGAGGCCACTTTAAAGGGGACAATGACCTGTGGGCAAGGAACCCATACAATCTGGAGTGATCCCTTAGAGAGGACTCTAGCATGCAATAAGTGTTCGATAAATGTTAGCTATTATTTGATCCACACAATGCATCTGATTACTCAAAAGCTAAACTTAAATTACTTTCAATTACTACACACCATTCATGATTTCGAGTACTTAACATATACTAATTCACCATAATCTTTACAACAACCTCAGGAGAGTTGCTAATATTAACTCCACTTTACAAGTGATGACCAAGGCACAGATAATTAAATAACTTCTCCAAGATTATATGTCTAATAAATCAGCAGATCCATAATTTAAATGCAAGTAATTTTAGGTCAAAAAGTAAATCCTCATCTTGCCACACCACAAGAAAAAGAAAAGAAACTAAAACCTTAACCACTGTTCTACACTGCTTGAGCTAATGTTCTTAGGTTCTGAGACTGAGGATACGTGTGGAGTTGGGTATGCTCTAGACTATTTTGTCCCCCTTTTTCACCTCTTTCCATATCAGTTGGAGATGGTAAATTTTTGTTTGTTTATAGGACCCAATTTTTTAAAAAATGTTAAAAAATCTCTTTATGATGGTATACAATCAGCAACCCCTGTTCATATCTTTCAACACAATAAATTAGGAAATACAATTGTCATTCAAACAGAATATCAATAAAAGGAAGACAGTGGTAGTGGTACAGTGTTGACCAGGTCCAAACATGATTATCAAATTACCAGTGGAAGTCACACTCATCCCTGCAATTAATTTAGTGATAATAATACTGACCAACCTATTCAGGAATAGTTACCAAAACCTTACTAAATAGTAACTTCAACCAGTAATAGTTATCCTCTAGTCACTTCTGATATAACAAAAGTTCTAACCCACGAGGCCAAGTCCAATTACTGATCTTATTTCCATCACTTCCTTGTCAAAATAAAATAGACCTGCATTGCAAGTTATGAAAGACACTCTGAAGTTGGACTGTATTATAGTGATATATTTGGCATTAGCTTTTTCTTTTGTATGATTTACTCTAGTGATCACATAATGTTATAATTTGTTGCCTGGGATTCATTAAAAGATGTCTTTTGATCAGTATAATCAAATTAAACTGTTGTTTATTGTTAGACAGCTCTTCAAGTACAAGGAATCAAGGTTGGGGGGGTTATGTATGCATATTGGCACCCACATGAATGTATATTAGTGTGTGTATGCATGTATGTGTATATAGGTTCGGCCAGGCTCTATGGAAATTTGTGATTTCACCTTGTCAAAAAGTGTGAAAACCTTACAAATGCCATTGATACAAAAACTAGCCAGTTCCCAATCATACTGGACATATGGACTTGTAATGTGGTGATACATAGCTGGAAATACGGGCTTATAACAAGGTGATGCCTGCTGTGACAGAGAGGGTCTCATAAGGCCCATTTCCATTAAAAAGTACCCCCATCAACCCCTACTTGTTCCAGAAAAATGTTAGCCACAGAAAATTCTCCACCCCTAACTTTGAACAACCCTCTCTTTTGAAATGCCCCGAAACTTCTCCCTTGTCTCCTTGCTAAACAGGAATTGTCAAATATATCTGAAGACCAATTAGAAAGTCTTCCATTAAAAAAATCTCAAATGAAAGTTTGCCAATCACAGAGTTTGTTTCATTATTGCCTCTTTTACTCTATAAAAATTACTTCCTTTCTAGCACCCTCAAACCTCTGCTAAAGTAAAAGTGAAGGCAGATGGGTTCTGGTGCCACAAGTTAATGAATAAATGGAATTTGTTAATTTTGTATCAGACTTAGTTTTGTCTTTCATACTTCTTTTGAGTGCATTACAAATGGATTCAACAAAGAAGTTAGAAGTTACTTATTGAGTAACTTCTCAAGACAATTTCTTTATTTAATTCCTCATGAAAAATTAAAGGTTACTGGGTTATCACTGTCCATATCAGATTAAGGTTGCCTTTGTGCTAGTCTGCCTGCTGGTAACAAGTGAAATAAACCTATTCTAGATTTTATTGCAAGATCTCTTTATTACTTGCTAAATCTGTCCAGATGTTGAAGTGGATGATTTAGTAAAATAATTTGTCATTGTTATACCTAGCAATAAACAGTTCATGATTTCTGTACTTAAATGTAGTGATCCTTTCTATAAAAGGCATTATCAGTGAACCATATATTAAAATAAAAAGTAATATTTTTTTTATTTTTTAGAAACTTTACCATAGGGAAAGTATTAGGGAAACCTTTTCCTCTTATGCATACCCACCCCTCTTTAGATTTCAATTATAGTCATGATTGTTCAAAATAAATATGTACAGTGATGGGTTTTTTAATATGTCAAACTACAGAAAACTTTTAATATTCTCAGGAGGAAAGAAATAACTTTCCATCTCATCCTGGAAAATAAAATAAAATAATCACTACAATGAACCTCTGTACTGCACTGGAGAATCAAATGTTGTAAAACTGGAGAATCAAAAAATGTCTTCTCATATTTTCAACTTTGATGCCAAAAATATATTGTAATGTACTGGCAGTTTGGAGCACAAATTTGTTAGTTTGGTCAATTTTTATGACTTAAAAGTCCTGCTTTAAAATAGGCTATTAAATTTGCATGAATATTAAATAAATTTCTTTCTTTATCTTGTGGCCAGATTGTAAGGGAACACCAGAAACCTTGACTTTGTGGGCTTGACAGCATAATTCTTCAGGTTACATATAACACATTAACACAGCTGTGACCAATAACTGTACTGTCTTTGTTATTCTCCTATGATATGAAATTAAAATAAAGTGGAAATGTTTATTCTATAAATGGTGAGTAACACTTTACACAGATAATAAAATTGAAGGATTTGCTTGAAAGCAAAAAGAGGTTTCACATTCAACCCAATGCCATGTTCGTCTGAATAGACAGAAAGAGCTGACTATGCTGTCAAGAGACTCAATCACATAGCAATATCTTCATTGGGGATAATTATTTCTCCTTGGACATTCCAGGTATCATGAGAAATGAAACTTTGTTTAACATGGTGAAATGCGTAATCTCACTTCAACTGGTTGTGTTTATATGAAGATAGCTTTTCTTTTTTGGCAAATGGAATAAATTTATGTATTAAAGACCACAAGAACTATATAATGTCTATTGTTATTTATACGAATACAAAGTCAAAAAGGGTTGATTGCAAAATTATGGAGTTACAAAATATGTGAAAACCAAGAAACAGCTGCTTTCCTAGTGTAAGAAATAAGAATATATGGCCCTGGCTGGCATAGCTCAGTGGATTGAGCGTGGACTGTGAACCAAAGCATCACAGGTTCGATTCCCAGCAGGGCACATGCCTGGGTTGCAGGCCAAGGCCCCCAGCAACCGCACATTGATGTTTCTCTCCCTCTCTCTCTTTCTCCCTCCCTTCCCTCTCTAAAATTAAACAAAAATAAAATCTTTAAAAAAAAGAAATAAGAATATAATTTTAATAAGTGACGTTATGATTATTTAGATCACAAAAATTTATATACTGTTTGCTTTTAATGGAAGTTTGTTGCTTTCTTCATGGGACAATTTTGAAAAGGCTATTTTGGTTTTGCTTGCTTCACTTTTGAAATTACACCAGAGCCTGTTTAGCAGTTGCATGCTAATTCTTTCATCAGGATAATGGTGGTTTTCCTCATGTAAAAAATTGACCTATCACATTTAATCATCTCAACTCAACATTTTTTGGCTTGTTTTTACTAATTGATACATTGAACTAAATCAAATTATTAAAGGTTGTTAATTGTGAATCAGATAAGTGCCTTATTCCAACATGTGCACCTGACATGTATTTTGTTTGAAATAAGATACTTCTCCTTCAACAGACACATGCCAATCAACAATGTGCATGAGGAAATGCCATAACTGCATAGGGATGACTTGCTGACATGTATCTGCAAATTGATCTTCAAGATTTCCAGTGTCTTTAGGAGAGGGGAAGGGCACCATATGGGAAATCAAGAACTCAAAGTGTTCTTAATTTGCTTTCCAATTCCATTTGTATATCAACAAAGCACTGTACAAAGTACTGCTGACTGCAAATGGCACAGAAACTCAGAAATCCCAACAAAGCTTGTTATAGTCATGGGTTACTAAAAGTATAGGAAGTAGACCTAAATTCAGCAGTCCTGAACAGCATCTTTGACACTTAATAAAATGCAGGACTAATGGAAATAAAACATTGAAAGAATGCTTGGAGAAGGTCAGAGAGACTGGCAGAGAGTTTAACAATCTTTTGCTGTGTGTAATGTATCTTATTTCTTTAAAAACAAGATTGAGAATATCGGCAAAAATGTTTGGAGTGCCATGATGTACTTTAGTGAGAAGACATCTACAGACTTCTGGTTCCTACTTAGTCCTGATTCGCCTGGAGCTGGTCCTAGAGCCTCATGAATTGGGGTTGCCATGGCAGACTACGCTGGCATTTTGGAGATGGTAATATGGCAATATAGGCAAAGCAAGAGCAAAAGAGGGCATTACCCTCAGCTTGTCCTTAAAAATTATAAGTACTAACGTACATTTACACTTGAGGCACCCCATAACACTATTTTCTCCTACTTTCAGGCACGAAGTGAGAGTGTCCCTTTTTGTCTCTGGAGTTACATTCTCCCTTCAACTACCTATATGTGACTCTTCCTGGTGGGCCTTGATTTTTGTTTCTACCTCATTTCATGGGGGAATCAAATATTGATGCTTAGAGAGGTACAAAGAGAGATTTGTTCCCAGCCCTATGCTCCTCTTTTGGCAGTCCCAGGTCCTGTACTACACTAAAAAGATGGCAATTATTCAACTGGCTTTCTTCAACAAAACACTACCTCACTGCAGTCTTATACAATAAAAGGTCCTCCACACTTTATCAATTGGTGTGTTTGTTACCACATGCTGATAGTCAGATGTCATCATCAATACTTTATGCCAAATTAAAATCTGCTCTCCTCCATTTGGTAAACATTGATTTTCTCCTCCTTTTCCCCCTCTGTCTGGCACCAAATACAGCTTAGGTCTGTTTGAATGTTTCTTAACAGTTTTCTTTAGCTTGGTTTCAACTATGGGATTTGTAATTGTTTAGTAAATCATACTATAAGATAGGTCAAAGCAAGAGGAAAAAATGATGATGGATTGTGAATTCCCTTTTAGTAAATGCTTTTATTTTAGTGCTGAGATACAGTGACTTCCAAGAAATTTTAAGATCCAGAAGTTTGGTTCAGATGACTTTACTCATGACATATCTGGAATTGCTATTCCGGAAAATGTTTAATGCATGTAAGGTGTAGTGAATATTTCTATATCTCAGGGCAGTATGTTTAGAGCATTGTGCAAAATATATGACACATAAAACATTAATACTGCTCTTAAGTATTTACAATAAAAGGAGAGAAAATAGAAAATTCTCTTAAAACTATTAGATAAAGCAGTTGTGCAGATATTAAGTGGCATGAGAGTTCAGAATACAAGGAATGTGGTTTTGAACTGCAGTAGTTGGGATAGGTTTCCAGAAGGAGGTAGGATTTGAAGTTTGCCCTGAGTATTGGGTAGTAGTTGAACACGTAGAGGTGAGTAGAACATATGAAGGGACAGGGACAGTCTGAGCAAAAACACAGAGGTGGAAAGCACAAGGACCACATCCTGAGGGTGAGTAAAGTAATAACATCTGAGGAAAACTTGCAGTAAAGACCAATAATGTCAAAAAGTACTGATTGATCTCACATGATTAGGTCCTTAAGAAATCAAGCTCTGACCTGAAATAAACTTTATTATGTTATTTTAATAATGTTATTAAATGGGGAGTTCCGGCCAAGATGGAGGCATAGGCATTCGCATTGTGCTTCCTCTCGCAACCAAAACTAAAGACAACAAAAATTGAGAAACAATAAACAACCAGAACAGAGAGAAATTAATTGAACAGAAGTTGGGCTCCAGTACATCCAGACCGGTAAGGAGCGGCGGAGTCGGAGGGCTGCGGAGAGGGGTCAAGGGGTCCCGGCGGGAAGAAACGCTGGCTGGCAGGCGAGGGTGCGCAGGGTACAGATGGCAGCGGATGGACCGGTGGCAGACCCTGGGCGCGGGAGGCAACTAGCAGACCCAGTGAGGGACTCAAGGCAGCTAGCTGTCCACAGCCAGCCACATGTTTGCGCTCAAACTAAGCAAAAATGGGCAGCGCCGCCAGGTTTCAAAGCTTAAGAGCCCCGTCTGGGAACTGAGGCCGGGAGACTCTCTCAGTCTCACAGGAGACTTCTCGCGGAAGTCCACAGAGTCCAAGAAAGTGCACAAGGCCACCACCCGGGAGCCATCACAGGAAGGGCCCAATTTGCTTGTGGGAGGCAGTGGAGGGGACGGAAGTCCTAGAGAGAGCGGAGCAGGCGCCATTGCTCCCTCTCAGACCCCGCCCCCACATACAACATCACAACCCAGCAACTGGGGTGCCCCACCCCGGTGAACACCTAAGGTTCCGCCGCCCTTACGAAACAGCCGCAACCAAACCAAAGGAAAATAAAAAAGATGGCTCAAACAGAATTGAAATCCCCAGAACCATTTTTTTTAAGTGACCAAGAGATAGCCAAATTACCAGATGCACAGTTCAAAGCACTGGTGATCAGGAAGCTCACAGAATTGGTTGACTTTGGGCATAAATTAGATGAACAAATGCAGGCTACGATAAGAGAAATGAAGGAAAACGCACAGGGAACCAATAGTGAGGGGAAGAAAACTGGGACTCACATCAATGGAGTGGACCAGAAGGAAGAAAGGAACAACCAAACAGAAAAGAATGAAGAAACAAGAATCCAAAAAAATGAGGAGAGGCTTAGGGACCTCCAGGACACCTTTAAACGTTCCAACATCCGAATTATAGGGGTACCAGAAGGGGAAGAGGAAAAGCAACAAATTGAGAACTTATTTAAACTGATATTAAAGGAAAACTTCCCCAATCTGGCAAGGGAAATATACTTTCAGGAAGTCCAGGAAGCTCAGAGAGTCCCAAAGACGTTGGACCCAAGGAGGAACACGCCAAGGCACATCATAATTACATTAGCCAAGGTAAAAATGAAGGAGAGAATCCTAGAAGCAGCAAGAGACAAGGAGACAGTAACATACAAAGGAGTTCCCATCAGACTGTCAGCTGATTTCTCAAAAGAGACCTTGTAGGCAAGAAGGGGCTGGCAAGAAGTATTCCAAGTAATGAAAAGCAAGGACCTACATCCCAGATTGCTCTATCCAGCAAAGCTTTCATTTAGAATGGAAGGGCAGATAAAGTGCTTCTCAGACAAGGCCAAGTTAAAAGAGTTCACCATCACCAAGCCCTTACTACATGAAATGTTAAAGGGACTTACCTAAGAAAAAGAAGATTAAAAATATGAACAGTAAAAAGAAAGTCATCAAATGGAGGGTTAGCAACAGGGAAGTAGAAGGAGAAAGGAGGGGGGAAAGATATAGAGAATAAGTAGCATAGACAGTAGGTAGAAAATAGACAGGGGGAGGGTAAGAATAGTATGGGACATGTAGACACTAAAGAACTTATGACACATGGACATGAACTAAAGGGGGGAATGAGGGTGGGAGGGGATGGGCAGGGTGGTGGGGAGTGAAGGGGGAAAATGGGCCAATTGTAATAGCATAATCAATAAAATAAAGAATAAAAAATAATGTTATTAAATGGAGCAGGAAATGTAAGAATTCTTTATACTGTTGCGGTTTAAAAGGTTAAAATTGGTCTCTGATGGTAGTGCTTAATTTGCATTTATAACAGTTTCTCAAGTGACAGTGATGTTGCTGATTTGAGGGAAAGGTTTCAGTCAGCAGAAACAGCTAGTGTAAAGACTTTAACACTCAAATTAGCCTGGCATGTTTGAGGAACTACAAGGAAGTCTTTTGGCTATAATAGATTGAACAAGGGGTAGAGTAGTAGATGAGGTCGGAGAGGTAACAGGCATCTGACTCAAGGCCTTGAAGGTCATTATCAGGATTTTACCTTTTTCTCTGAAATAAAAAGTCATGTGATTTCAATTTTAACAAATCTCCTGGCTACCATAAGAATACACCTAAAGAGGCCTGGCTGGTGTGGCTCAATTGGTTGGGTGTCATCCTGCAAACCAAAAGGTTGCCAGTTCGATTCCTGGACAGGGCGCGTGCCTGGGTTGCGAGCCAGGTCCCCAGTTGGAGGCATGTGAGAGACAATGAATTGATGTTTCTCTCACACATCAGTGTTTCTCTCCCTCTCTTTCTCTCTCCCTTCCCGTCTCTCTAAACATAAATAAATAAAATCTTAGAAAAAAAAATAGACTTACTTAAGGAGAGCAGAATAGGACATAGGAAAACCACTTAGAAGAATATTGTGGTAATCCAGGACCAAGATAATCCATTGCTTGAACTAGGGTGATAGTAATGAAATTGATGAGAAGAACTGGACTATGGATACATATTGAATGCAGAAACCACGTGATTTCCTGATAGAGTGTGGAATCTAAAATTAAAAATAATCAAAGGTGACACCAATGTCTTTGTTCTGAGCAACCAAAAGATGGAGATGCCATCAACCAAGGTAGGGAAGATTGTGAGTAAAGAAGACTTCAAGGTGGGGTAAGATCAAGAGTTTAGTTTGGGGTATGTGTAGTTTGAGGTTTATAGACTCACAAATATTACAATTGAAAGGGGCTATAGAGATTAATAGCCCAGAGAGGAATAAGAATCTGACCAAAGTCACAAATATAGGCACTTTAAAGTAAGCACTTTGTAAAGACTTCATGAAAGCTCTCATGAGGCATAATTAGTTTAGCACTCTTAACAAATGTGTAATTTGAGGATAAATCAAGTCATATTATTTCATCAATAATATGAATAGGGTGTTCCATGTAATGATTTTTAGGTTCTAAATCTGCAAAATATATTGGTGCTAAGAAGATCCACTCTGTCCTCAGCATCACGCATTGAGCTAACTTTCACTATGAAGGTTAGGTATCTTAAAATACATCTACTGACCTCCAACCAAAAGAATGTCCCTGAATGCTGAATCTAGGAAAAATAATTAAGGGATTCTTTGTGACAGTTGAGCGAATATTATCTTGGGACTCAGAGGCCTCACCTTTGCTACTATATCCCTGCGTATCTTGTCAAGTCACCCTCCTATCTGGGCTACAGTGTCCAACCTCATATGTAAAACTATGGTATTCACCTACATGACCTAGGCATTTATTTGCAGTTCTTTAAATTAAAATTTCAGTTTCACTTTTCAGAAGGAATTCATGACTGAGTTTTCTTATTTATCAGAGCTTCCATGTGTACCTAAAACTGCATTTACTTAAACAACCAGACATGAATTGTGAGTTTGGCACCCTCCATTGCATAAGGTAACATAAAAAGTATAGCAAAGTAGTAAGTATACTGAAATTTGTATTAGAGTCTTGCATCCTTTATCTGACTCCACCATTAACTTGCTGTGTGATTGAACTGTGCTATTTAACCTCGGGCTTCAGTTTTCCTCTAGCACAATGAGAGCTATTGCTTGACCTGTCCACATCATAGGAAATGTGTGATAATCTAATAAGAAAACTGACGTAAAACAGCTTTGAAAAAGAAGATAAATTGTGTTTAAAATGTAAATTGGTATGGTAAATAACAGCAATGAAAGCAATAATAATAGTTAACATTTATTATTCATTATATGTTCTTACCACATCAAGCACTTACATTTGCTAAATGTAATTTTCTCAATAAGAACTTCACTGATACTCTGTTTATGATTACACACCTCCAGTCATGTTCCTATTCCATTTAACTCTGCATTATTTTGCATGGCACTTATAATCTGTTAACACCCTGTTACAATCTGATATTTTTAAAATATTTTATTTACTTATTTTTAGAGAAAGAAGGGAGGGAGAAAAAGAGGGAGAGAAACATTATGTGGTTGCCTCTGGCACATTCCCTACTGAGAACCTGGCCCACAACCCAGGTTGTGCCCTGAGTGGAAATTGAACTGGTGACCCTTTGGTTCACAGCCCATGCTCAATCCACCAAGGTACACCAGCCAGGGCTCAATCTGATATTTTTAGTTAATTATTTATTTATTTTTAGAGAGAGGGGAAGGAAGGGAGGGGAAAAGAGGGGAAGAGAAACATGGATGTGCAAAAGAAACATCAATTGGTTGCCTCTCATATGCACCCCAATCAGGAACTTGACCCACAGCCAGGCATGTGCCCTGCCCAGAAATCAAACCTTTCAGTTTGCTAGACAATTCCCAACCAACTGAGCCACCCTGTTCAGGGATAATTCAATCTGCTATTGCCTGTTTTGGATCACTAGAATGTATAATCCATAAAGAATTTTATCTGTTTTTTTTTCCTCCTGTTTCACCAATACCTATATGCACTTCCATACTGGGCATCAACTTCTAGCCCAACCATTGATGAAGTTATATTTCAGCCATATCATATCCTATATTTATGGATTTGGGGTTTCCTCTGGCTTAGAATTTCCTCCCTATTCCCTTCCCTTTGTCAGATGAGAGGAGAGGCTGCCTTGGCTTAAATGCCACCTTCTTGATTGTGCCTGACTGATCACATGCAAAGAAAAATCAAATAAGCTCCACCCTCACATAAGACATCAGTTGAGGGTCACTTTTCAGGCTGGAGTTCATGCCCCAACAAGTGTGCTCTCCCCTGGGATGATAGCCACAAGCTTCTACATACCTGTTTGGCCTTTTTCCAGATGGTATGTGTTTGGAGTTGCTCATGGGAGGTCATTAACCTAAAGAGGGGACATTTGGTCCCTTTTGCTATTTCACTAAAGATAGAGCAGAAATGAGTTTCAAAGTGAGTGTTTCCATCTATCCACAACACCCAGTGACAAGTATTACCTGTTTTCCCTTAAATAGGTATAACAGAGTCATTGTAACCCCAAAAGAGATTGTCTGAGTGATAATTCAGCATAAAAGTGCAAAGATGAGTTATTCCAATGACTCTTCTGAAATTAATTATATATATTTCAATTTACTTGATGTTTATTCTGAAATGCAGCAGAGTAGAAGTGTATCCACTATTGGAAGGGATGTCTACAACTACTCACTCACTTTTCTATAGTACTTTACAGGCATGACCTTTTCTAAGGCAACAACTCTGTGAGGTAGGTCAGACAAGTCACACTCCATTCAGGGATTCTCAAAAATTTACATGCAACCACAAAAAGCCCCACATAGGAACAGCAATCCTGAGAAGGAAGAACAAAGTTGGAAGAATCACACTACCTAATATCAAACTGTAGTATAAGGCCATAGTAATCAAAACAGCCTGGTACTGGCATAAGAACAGACACATAGATCAACGGAGCAGAATAGAGAGCCCAGAAATAAACCCACACCTTTACAGTCAGTTAATATTCAACAGGGGAAACAAGCACATGCAATGGCCTAAAGATAGTTTATTCAATAAATGGCCTTGGGAAAACTGGACAGATACATGCAGAAAAATGAAACTAGACCACCACCTTCTTACACCACACACATGAATAAATTCAAAATGGATTAAAGAGCAGAATGGCAGCTCTGGAATGGGGGTATTGGTGGGTGGAGGGGTGGAGCACAAAGGTAAAAGGACTCATGGACATGGACAACAGTGTTGTGATTTCAGGGGGAGGGAGTATAAGGGGACTAAATGGTAATGGAAGAAGCAATAGAAGAAGGAAGGAAGGAAGGAAGGAAGGAAGGAAGGAAGGAAGGAAGGAAGGAAGGAAGAAAGGAAGAAAGGAAGGAAGGAAGGAAGGAAGGAAGGAAGGAAGGAAGGAAGGAAGGAAGGAAGGAAAAAAGAGAAAAGAAAAGAAAAGAAAAGAAAAGAAAAGAAAAGAAAAGAAAAGAAAAGAAAAGAAAACTAAGAAAATAAAATTGAGTCAAAAAATGGTGACAGTAGTGCCAAGGAGCCTGGAGCACTGTGGCAGAGAAAGCACAAATCCAGCAGCCCAGCCTCTAGACAAACCAGTGCAAGTGGCCACTTAGGATCAGGTATAAGGGCCCACACCTTGCAGGGGTCTACAGTGCCTCAGACAGGCATTCGCAAGGACTGAATTTCCTTCATATTCACCAAAATTGTTACCAAAGACCCTCTGCTTGATGCACAAAAAAGCCAATAGGATGGCACCAGCTTTTGAGAGAAGAAAAAACTTTTATTTCCGATTCAACTAGCAAGGACACAGGAGGCATAGCTCAAATATGGCTCCCTGATTAGGACTCAGAGTGTGCAGTTAAGGGTTCAAAAGTGCTACTCATGAGTGGTGTTTTACAAATGTCACTCCAAAGCACTGTATTCAAGGTTAAAACTTTGGTTCTGGGTCTTGTTAGAAACAGAATAGGACCAGTTTTAGCTGGTTCTGCAGTTACACCTTTACCAGAAAAAATACAAGAGAAATGTTGAGATGAGAGGTACCATGAGGTAGTTTATAATAACAGTATTGGAGGCAAGGAATCAACAGATCTACATCTCATTTTGAGATCATGTCACTTGTTATTTATCAACTGTGTGACCTTGGGCTAGAGATTGCCTCTCACTGAACCTCTGTTTCTTATTATTAAAAAAGAGGAGATTCAGCTAAATTAGTAACTTTTAAAACTTTTAACCATGACTCACAATAAGAAATATATTTTATATTACAATCAAGTATATATATGTGAACATATATATCTAAATAAAAATTTCCTGATATAATAAGTTATCTTTTGTGCATAAGATGCACTTTAAGATTTTTACTCTATTCTCTTTCATAAAAATACCAGTAGTTATGACTTATTAAATTAACTTCATGAGCTAAAACTGAAAGTACAGTTGCAATGGAGTATAAATAATCCATAAAGAACTGTCTAGAATTCCATGTTCTAAGTAAAGAACAAATCTTACTGAGGGCAACAAACCTAGCCAAACATTAAGCATTGTCTACTAAAGAGAAGAGTTAAGAGCGAAAGGAAATTGACATATTTGGAACAGAGTAATATATTAATGACAAAAGAAAGTCAATAAGACTTTTAAACTTAGCTATATAGATGTGCATGTTTGACTCTTCATTAAAAGAGACAAGAATCAGGGGTACTAGTGAAGGATGTTGAATACCTAGGCAATTGGGTAAGGACAGCTTTCTCTTTGGAGACATCTTGAGGGACACTAAAAATTGTCTTTTTTAGGATTCATTCTTTTCTAAATTTCTCGCAAACACAGATTTCTTCTGTCCACACATAATCTATTTTCACAAGGTATAACATAATTGATTGAGGAAGAGTACATTCCTTAGATTACACTCTGGACACCTTGATTTAAATTAGGGTATAAATTACACAATTTAGTAATCCATTTATGAAGTGTTGCTTTGATTTTTACTATTTTCAGTAATATATAATCTTTCATATTTAGGGAGAACTATTAAGTTTTGGGAGATTCATTGTTTTAGCCATTAGACAAGTGTTTATTGAGTATCTCTTGGAGGCTAAACCCTCTTCTAGGTGCTGGAAATGCAATAATAGCTAAGGTCTTTATTCACATGGAGTCCTTGAAGCCATTATATTAACTTGTCTACAATCCATATGCTGTAGGCAGAGCTAGCCTAATTTATGAAATGATCAACATAAGGTGCTTGGTGGAGGAATCTTATCTTAGTGGAATATATCTAGTGATAGTGAGAAAAAGCAGATAAAGATAGTATAAAATACATTGTATGTAAAGTACAGCATAGGGAATATAGTTGATAATATTGCAATAACTATGTATGGGGCCAGATGGGTACTGGAAATATCAAGGGGAGATACTTTGTAAAATATATAAATGTCCAACCACTATGTTGTACACCTGAAACTAATAAAAAATAATAGTAAACATCAACTGTAACTGAAAAATTAGAAAAAGTTAAAAGATCCCCTGTTCCCTTTGGTTAGGAGAGGGGAAGATTGCTGCTTTGGAAGCTTCTGGCTGCCACACAAGTGGTACTATCCTTTGGATGAAGTCAACACTATGGATGTAGTAAAGAGATGGCCTTTGATAATATTGGTGAGTTAGCTAGATAAAGCCTCATGCAAAACTCATCCTTCTTTTGGACCATTTAGTTACATGATTCAATAAATTTGTTTACTTATATTTAAAAATTAACCAGAGAGCCCTGGCTGGCATGCCTCAGTGGACTGAGCGCCAGCCTACTAACCAAAAGTTTGCAGGTTCAATTCCTGATCAGGGCACATGCCTAAGTTGCAGGCCAGGTTGTCAGTAGGGGGTGCACAAGAGGGAATCACACATTGATGTTTCTCTCCCTCTCTTTCTCCTTCCCTTTCTCGCTCTCTAAAAAAATAAGTAAACATCTAAAGAAATAAAAAATTTAAATTAAGCAGACAGCTTATTAGAAATGCAGACTCCCATGAACCACATGAGAAATTAGATACTCTGGGGGTGAGACCCACAATTTGGATTTAACATGCCCTTCAGAAGTTGCTGGTAGATACACAAGTCTGAGAAACACAGGTATAGATAATTCTGCTCTGTTTTTTTCCCCTTAACTATTTTACTTTGTTTTATGTTTTAATCCACAAGCTACTTTAAATTCCTTGGGAAAATGACAGGATATAAACCTACGTAAATATGTATTAAATGAACTGCTCTCTTGATACAAAGAAGCATTATATTGGAATAGAATTCCTTCCTACAAACATCTTCAGTAACTCCAAAATCCACTTCAGCGTAAGTTCTACTTTCAAAAATGTAGGCCCTTTGCCTTGTTACCATTTAAAGTTCTTTTGCCATCCAAGATGGTAGTTGAAAATAGATTGTACTAAAAAATTGAAGTTGTAAGCCAGGTATGACTCTTATTTAGGTCATACTGCCTAATGCTCTTCCATTACATTAACTTCTATTTCCTAAGCTTCCTGTCCCCCAACCCGCCAATCCTTCTCCACTGAAACTTTCTTTGGGATCCACCAAATAATAAATAGCATGCCTAAATACACTCAAGTGTCTTGAAGGAGCATCTGATTATAGGTGCTATCTTTGACCAAACTGGTTTTGGCTATTAGACTTCTGGGCCTTGCATAGAGGCCTGTTGTCTGTACATACACCTCCAGCCCAGCCACCTGCAAGGAGAGCACAAATAAAAGCACAAAATACTCAGTCCCTAGTTGGTCCAGGTAGAAAGGTCCTCAAACTGGAAATCTCTCTGGAAATGTATAAGTCCATCAGTGATGTTATGCCCTGAAAAATCTGCTAACAAATTAAAGGTCTGAAAGGTTAAGTGACAGTTTGACAAGCATGTGTCAAAAAGGAAGGCACATGGCAAAAGAGTACCCTCCTGACTTTGCCTGTGGGGGGTGGTTTAGGCAGCATCAAATTACAGGATTTGGAACAAGTTTAACACAAAAGAAAACAGTATAACATGTGGCAGACACAGACCTGCAGAGATGAAAACAGCTAATAAAACGGCTGTGTAAAGCAAGTGGAAATTCCTTCTCTACTCAGATCTCCATAGTGTTACAATAATAAGCAATTATAACATCCCCTTTGCTTGTTGCACAGCATGAGATAATCAGGAACAAATGGATGAGCTGGAGAAAACCTTTGAAGGCAGAGCAATTTCCAATATCCAGTCAAGCAGCAGCAAGAAGCATGGTGAAAAAAGCACTGACCTGGAAATTACTTTACCAAATACATTTTAATATCATATCCTTAACTTTTACTGAAGATCAATATGACAAATGACCATCTGAAAAATATTTTTTATGTTTAATAAGTCCTCTATTTTAAAAACACATATACACAATCTCAACACTTATTGAATAATTATTAGAAAGCAGACACTGTGTTAAGATTTTTACCTATATTATTTTATTCAATCCTCAACAATACTCTGTGAAAGATGTATTACTATCTTGATTATTGTAAATGAGGAAACTGAGATGTAAACAGGACATACAATGTTATGTTGCTAGTTTTAGTCTGTCTCTGCCAACACCAAATTCCATGTTCTTATCTACTTTGTTTTGCTGTGTATAGATGTTCTCTGTGTATGAATTCACAAGATTGTTCAGAGTTCTATATTATGAAGAAGGGTACTTCCATTGGCTCCCTGAGATGTATGTTTTTATCAGATAAATAGACTGACATAACAAAGTATACTTACCCCTTTTGCTTTGTCTTATTAGAAATTCAAAGCTAAAGTTTACACTGTTTTGAGAACTACCTTTTTTACTAGTTTCTGATTTTCTCTGTTCTGCCCTTGCCTGTACATAACTCATGCTCTTTTCTAATTGTTTTTTTTTGTCTGCCTCTCTTATTTTAAGCTGCACAAACACATTTTGGAAGTATATATAATATAAATAAGTAATTTCACTTGATGTGTAGGGTAAAGTGAGTATCATCTATTAGGTATCTTGTAAAGATTTAAGGTTTCCTTAAATTACACAATGGATTACTATGCAGCAGAAAGAAAGAAGGAGCTCCTACCCTTCGCAATAGCATGGATGATACTGGAGAGCATTATGCTAAGTGAAGTAAGACAGGTGGTGAAAGGCAAATACCATATGATATCATCCATAAGTGGAACCTAATCAACAAAACAAACAAGCAAGCAAAATATAACCAGAAACATTGAAATAAAGAACAAACTGATAGTGACCAGAGGGGAGAGGTGAGGGGGATAATGGGGGAAAAGGAGGGAAGGGTTGGTCATCAAGGAACATGTATAAAGGACCCATGGACAAAGACAGTGTGGGGAAGGATTGAAGGTGGGAGGTTAAGATGGGTGGGGCAGGGTGGGAAGTGGTGGTGAGCAAAATGGAGACAAGTGTACTTGAACAACAGTAGAAAAATGTAGACAACCATAAAAAATGATTTAAGATTTCCCCAGATATTCTTTTGCGTTTTTAAACTTTAAAGAAATTAATACAGACTCATGATTACTCTTTTCAAATGTTAGGGAAATGTGTAAAGTGAAAAGCAGAACTCTTCCTATCCCTGATCTCTAATTCTCACTCTTCATAAGTAGCCACTATAACTTCTTATGTATCCTCTGAGAAAAGTTCTATGCACAAATTTATAAAGAAACATATGCATTGTTAACTTGGTTAACTATTGTTGAATAGCAATATTACCAAAAACTTAGTGGCTTAGAACAACACACATTTATTATCTCATAGTTTCTGTGAGCTAAGGGTGTGGGCATAATTTGACTGAGTCTTCTGCTTAAGGTATCACAAAGCTGTAACCAAGTGTTTGTTGGGGTCACGGTCTTATCTAAGGCTTGACTGAGGAAGGATCTCCATCCAAGCTCATGTGGTTGTTGGCAGAATTTTTTTATGGATTGTGGGACTGATGACTTTAGTTTTCTGTTGGTATTCAGCCAGAGGCTGCCCTCAGTTCCTTGTCCCATGGTTTGTTTCACTCTATTTGGGATACCTTAATTAAATTGTCATAAATTAGATACCTTATAAGCAACACAAATTTATTTGCCATAGCTCTAGAGACCAGGAAGTCTAACAAGGTGCCAACAGATTTGGAGTCTTCTGAAATCCCACTTTCTACTTTATAAACACTATCTTTTTCTGGGTCCTTACATGGTGAAAGGAGCCAGGAAGCTAGCTCACTGGGGTGTCATTTATGGGGGAAGATATCCTAATCATGAGGGTTATGCCCTCATGACCTACTCACCTGCCAAAGTCCTAACTCCAAATACCATAATCTTGGGGGGATAGGATTTCAACATATAAGTTTTGAAAGCACAAAAACATTCAGTCCATAGCATCATCACAGTATGGCTGCCTGCTTTCTCAAAAACCGCTAAGAAGAGCACATTCTCTCACAAAATAGACTTTACAATCTGATGTAATGTAATTATGTACATGTAATCAGCTACATCCCATGGCCTTTGCCACATTCCATTGATAAGAAGCACATTATAAGTTTTGTCCATAATTAAGAAGAAGGAATTACACAAAGGCCTCATTACCAGGAGACAGGGATCATCTCAGTCATGTTGGAGTCTGCCAGCCACAAATATGTTTCACAAAAATTAAAAGAGAATTATGATCCGTATTCTGTTCTATATCTTGCCTGTTTTCCTTAAAAAATATATCTTCCATATTTTCTCACATAGAGATGAGCCTTATACTTTTTAATAAGACCCACATATTTCACAGTACAAATATACCACAATGATTTAACTCATCCCTGTTTGAATGACACTGATATCAACTCCATTTATTGCTTTGCTTAATATTATAAACAGACATTTTTGTATATGTGTTATTGGGTACTTATGTGAATATATACATAGATAAAATTTTAGAGTGTAATTTCTGTTTCAAAGGTATACAAGGTCTGTCCACAAAGTATCCAACCATGTAATATGCAAAATAGAGGCATTTATTGAAGAAGTACAAGATACAAGAAATATTGTCCATAGGACAATGACACCTCAGTCCCCTTCAAAGTAGGCACCTTGGAACCTCACATAGTTCTCTCAATTTCCATCAGGTTCCCCTGTCATATTTTCCTGAATCTCATTGATGGTCTGAAATCTCTTTCCTATCAAAGGTGATTTTAGTTCTGGGAAAAGCCAAAAGTCACAGGGCACCAAGTCTGGGCTTTAGAGGGCTGAGTCACCTGGGTGATTTGGTGTTTTGTCAAAAAGTTCTGCACAAGATGAGAAGCATGAGCTGGTACATTTTTGTGATGAAGCTGCCAATTACCCGTTCACCAGTTGCCCATAGCTGCGACCTTCTGAATCATCTAAATAGTTCCCACTGAGGAATATTCAAGCTCAACACAAAACTGGATGCAGATTTGTTGCTCTACCCACTCAGTCCTTTTGAACGTGACAACCACACAGTACACGTGCCCACTCAGTGGCATCTACCACCCCCACTGATTGGTACAGTGAAGTCATCATAGTTCACACATGTGCATTTCAGTCCACTCTCCTCGACTGCCAGGTTACATCAATGTCATGCAAACCATTCTTGTCATATTAACAATAGCTTGACTTTTTCCGGACAGACATTGTATACTTTAAAATTTTGGGTGAACAAAATACAAAGTGAGCCAACTCTAAATATAATCCAATGTTTCAATATGTGCAGTCTGATGATTTAAAAATGGTGTTATATTTCTTTAAAATCAAGAAATATATTCTTGGGTGAAGTTTAAACATTTTTAAAATTAAATTTTAAAAATTAAAAAATAAAAATGTTATTCTATTTGCATTTATTTAAATGAAAAATGGAGAACATCTTTATATGATATAATACACTTATTTTTAAAATTTTTTGAAGCACCTTTTCTCATTTTTTATTTCATCTTTTTTCTTATTCATTTATAACAGCTCTTTGTATATTAATAAAATTACACTACTGTAATATATATTACATTTTTCAGTTTTTTATTGGCCTTCTGATTTTGATTATTATATTATTTTAAATTTTAAGCAGTTATATTTATCTTTTTCAATAAAGGCACCCAATGTACCTTCTTATACTGATTTGGTTTGGTTTACTTTCTTATAGCTTTGATGCATTTGTACCTTATTCTGATGTAAAAAGTAAAGTAGAAATTTAACATTTTTTACCACAATGGCTGTCCCATTCGTCCTAATCCAATTTATTTATTAATCTATCTTCTCTTTACTGATAAACTGAAAGACATGAAGATAAGTAATTTAAATGTCAGCGAATTCACATTTGCAGTTCTAAAAAAACCCAACTGTTTACAAGAAGACATAGATAGGTAGTTCAATAAATTCAAGAACAAAAATCAACAAACAAAACAAGTATTTTCCAAAAAGTATAAACTTTAAAAAGAAGCAAATAGAAATTCTGGAGATAGAACTTAAGAAAAGAGAAAAAGAACAAATAAGTGAGCTTAGGAAATAGAGCTGACCAGATGGAGGAAAGAATTAGTGATATTGAAGATAGAAATCTAGAAATGATCCAGAGAAAAAAGAGAGAGACACAAGCAAAAGAAGACAACAGAACTTTATAAGAATTATCAGACTCCATCACAAAAACAATATAAAACAACAGGCATACCAGAAGAAAAAGAGAGGGAGAAGAAAATGGAGAGACTTTCCAAACAAATCATTGACAAAATCTTCCTAAGACCATGGAAAGAGCTAGATCCCCAAATCCAAGAAGCAAATAGGACATCTAACTGTTTCAATACAAAAAGGCCTTGTCCAAGGCACACTATACTAAAATTGCAAAAAACAAACAAACAAAAAAAACATGGAAAGAATTCTCAAGGCAAGCAGGGGAAAATATAGAACCTATAAAGGAAAGTCCATTAGGTTATCATCAGATTCCTCAGATAGAACCCTACAAGCCTGGAGACAGTGAAATCAAATATTCAAACTACTAAAAGAGAAAAATTATCAGTCAAGAAGAATATATCCAGAAAAGTTATCCTTTAGAAATGAAAGAGAGATAAAGACTTTTCCAGTCATACAGAAGCTGAAGGAATTTATCACTAGAAGACCTCCATTGCAGGAAATACCCAAGGGGGTTACCCTATCTGAAACAAAGAATAAAAGATCACAACACTATGAATAAGATCACCAACAGGAAGACAGAAGCAACATATTACAACCCTTTTTTAGAATAAGGTACTATACACTTAAATATCACATAAAGGTTAAAGGAAGTAATATCATTAAAAAGAGGAAGTATACAGTAGTTACTGCAATTAAGAAATTAGCTCACAGTGTACATAGGGATAACTTGTGACATAAAAACATAAAAGGAGGGGGTAAAGATCTGAATTTTCAAAGGGGGATGGAGATCAGATACATTCAGAAGAAAAAGGGCTACTGTGCATATGAAACATTTTCTTACGTAAACTTAATTGTAACCACACACATACACAAAAAAAAAAACAAACTCCAAAACTGAGAAAAATAACTTAAAAAAGAGGAAGAACAGGAAAAAACTATGGAATGCCACCAAATAAATATGACAGGCAGAAACACAAGAGATAAAATAGCTATAGGAAATTCTCATACATCAATAATTACTGTAAATGCAAATGGACTGAATTTACCAAAAAAGAAGCACAGAGGAGTAGATTGGATCAAAAAATGAAAAACCCAACCCCATGCTGCCTTCAGGAGACATATCTAAATGGCAAATACATGATTCAGAGCACCAAAATATATAGACCAACTACTAACAGAACTAAAGGGAGAAACAGACCAAAACACAATCATAGTTGGGGACCTTAAAACTCTATTGACAGCTCTAGACAGATCGTCCAAACAAAATCAACAAAGAAATATCAACTTTAAACCACACATTAGACCAACAGACATAATTGATATTTACATAGTTTTCATCCCAGAACATCAGCTTATACATTCTTTTCCAGTACACACAGAACACTCTCAAGGACAGGCCATATGTTGGGTCACAAAACTAGTCTCAACAAATTTGAGGAGATTGAAATCATACCAAGTATATTCACTACCACAATGCTTCAAAATTAGAAATCAACTGAAAAAAGGAAGTAAAGAAACTCACAAATATGTGGAGATTAAAGAACATACTACTAAAAATGTCTAGGTCAAAGAATAAATACAAGATGAGAGCAAATATATAGAGAGACAAATGAGAATGGCAATATGACACATCAAAACTTCTGGGATGCAGCAAGAGCAGTAATAAGAGAGAAATTTATATCTTCACTGACCTATGTCAAGAAACAAGAGAAATCCCAGGTAAAAATCTAAAATTGCATCTTAAAGAACTAGAAAAAAGAAGAAAAAAAGCAACCCCAAGTCAGCAGAAGAAAGAAAATAATAAAGATTTAGCAGAATGAATAAAATAAAGAATAAAAATACTACATAAAAATTAATACAACAAAGACCTCATTCTTTGAAAAGATCAATAAAATTGACAAACCACTGGCTAGACTCACTAAGAATAAAAAAGACTCATATAAACAAAATCAGAAATGAAAGACAAGGAGTTACTATAGACAGCACAGAGATACAGAGGCTCATACCAGAATGCTACGAAGACTATATGCCACCAAATTAAATAATCTAGAAGTGGATAAGTTCCTAGAAATATATAATCTTCCTATACTGAATCATGAATAACTGGAAAATCTAAAAAGATCGAAAAACAGTGAGAGAAGTGAAACAACTATTAAAATCCTCCCAAAAAATAATAGGCCAGGACTAGCTGGCTTCACTAGTGAATTCTACCAAATATTCAAGGAAGATTTGATACCTGTCCTTCTCAAGCTTTTCCAGAAAATTAAAGAGACAATAATACTTCTGATATACTTTATGTGGCCAATGTACTCGATACCAAAATGTGACAAGAATAACACACAAAAAAGAAAATTGCAGACCAATATCTCTGATGAATACAGATGCAAAGTTTGTAAACAAAATACTAGTAAATCAAATACAAAAATACTATAAAAATTACACATCAGAATCAAGTGGAGTTCATTCCACAGTCACAAGGATGGTTCACCATACGCAAATCAATCAATGTAAAACACCACATTATCAGAACAAGGGGTAAAAATCATACCCTGGCTAGTGTGGGTCAGTGGATTGAGCGCTGGCCTGTGGACCAAAGGGTAGCCAGTTAGATTCCCAGTCTAGGGCACATGTCTGGGTCACATTGCAGGCCAGGTCCCCAGTAGGGGGTGCATGAGTAGCAACCACACATTGATGTTTCTCTCCCTCTCTTTCTCCCTCCCTTTCTGTCTAAAAATAAATAAATAAAATCTTTAAAAAATAATTTTATCAATAGATGCAGAAAAGCATTTGATAAGATACAACAACCATTTATGATTAAAACACTCAAACAAAATTAACTAATGAACAAAATAGAACCATAGGCATGGAAACATGGAACAGACTGTAAGTCACCAGAGGGGAGAGGGAGGAATGGTGGAAAGAAGGGAAAGAATTAGAAAGAACATATATGAATGACCCACGAACATGGACAACAGTGTGGGAATTGACTGTGGGAGCAGGGGGTGGGATGGATGAAGGAGGGCAAAGGGGGGTGGAATTGAGATGACTGTCATAGAAAAATAATAAATAATGATCAAGAAAGGCCACATAATAAAGGCTACATGTGACAAATGATTAGGCGATATCATACTCAATGGCGAAAAACTGAAAGCTTTTCCTCTAAGAACAGGAACAAGACAAAACTGCCCACTCTCACCATTCATTTTCGACATAATGCTAGGAGTCCCAGCCAGAGCAAGCAGGCAAGACAAAGAAATAAAGCATCCAAATTGGAAAGGAAGTAAAAGTGTCACTTTTTGCAGATGGCATGATTCTGTATATAGAAAACCCCCAAAATCTCCACCAAAAAGTTAGAAACAATAAAACAATACAGTAAAATTATAGGATGCAAAATCAATGCATAAAAATTCACTGCTTTCCTATGTAATAATAATAAAACTTCAGAAAAAGAAATGAAAAAAATCCTTTTGCAATTGCAACAAAAAATAAAATACCTAGGAATAAACTTAACAAAAGATGTGAAGAACCTATATACTGATAACTACAAAGTATTATTTAAAAACATGGAAAAAGACAATAAAATGAAAAGATATTTCATGTTAATGGATTAGAAGAAACAACATAGTTAAAATGTTCACGTTACCAAAAGCAATATACAGATTTAATGTAATCACAATCAAAATCCCAATGTCATTTTTTAAAAGAAATAGAACAAAATATCATCAGATTTGTGTGTAACCACAAAAGACCCTCAATAGTGAAAATAATTCTGAGAAAAATTAATGAAGCCAGAGGTATCACACTACCTGACTTCAAATTATACTACAGAGTTACAATAATCAAAACAGCATGATATTGGCTGAAAAACAGACACATAGACCAAGGGAACAGAATTGAGACCCTAGAAATAAAACCACAGGTCTATGGGAAAATAATTTTTGACAAAGTATCTAAAAACACACAATGGTGAAATGAAAGCTTCTTCAATAAATGGTGTTGGATGTAAAAGAATAAAACTATACTACAATTTTTCCCCATATACAAAACAACTGAAAATGGATCAAAGACATAAACATAAGATTTGAAACAATAACTTACATAAAAGAAAACATAAGTACTAAACTTATGGACTTTGGTTTTAGGGGACATTTTACGAATTTGACCCCAAAGGCAATGGAAGTGAAGGCAAAAATAAATGAATGAGACTATGTCAATCTAAAAAGCTTTTGTACAGCAAAAGAAACCAACAATAAAATACAAAGGCAACCAGCTGAATGGGAAATTATATTTGCAAACAACAGCTCTGACAAGGGGTCAACATCCAAAATATATAAAGATCTCGTACAACTCAACACCACACAATCAATAAAATTAAAAAATGGATAGAGGGGCCAGAACAGACACTTCTTCCAAGGTGACATACAAATGACCAATAGATACATAAATTAAAGACACTCAACTTTACTAGTATTCAGGGAAATGCAAATCAAAACTACTATGACATACCTCCTCACCTATTAGAATGGCTACTGTGAACAACACAGGTAACCACAAGTGCTAGAGAGGTTGTGGAGAAAAAAAAAAACCCTCATTCACTCTGGTGGGAATGTAAACTGGTACAGCCACTATGGAAAACAGTATGGAGGTTCCTGAAAAATTAATAATAGAGTTACCATATGACCCTGCAATCCCACTTATGGGTATCTACATAAAAAAACCCTCAAAAACATGTATTCGCAAAGATATATGCACCCCTAGGTTCATTGCAGCATTATTCATGGTGGCCAAGACATGGAGACTACCAAAGTGTTCTTTGATAGAGGATTGGTTAAAGAAGATATGGTACATATATACTATAGAATACTACTCAGCCATAAGAAAAGACTAAATACTGCCATTTGTGAAAACATGGATGGACCTTGAGAGTATTATGTTAAGCAAAATAAGTCAGACAGAAACAACCAGGAACCATATGATTTCACTCATGTGAGACATAAAACTTAAACTCATGGACACAGACAATAGTAGAGTGGTTACTAGAAAGAAGGGTATGGGAGGCAGTAAAGGGGTCAAGTCTATGGAGACGGAAGAAGGTTTGACTGTGGGAGGTGAGCACACACTGCAATATACAGATCATGTAGCATAGAAATGTACACTTGAAACCTGTATAATCTTATTAACCAATGTCACCCCAATACATTCAATAAAAAGGACCTAAATAAATGTATAGCTAAAGATCAATTGACTAACAGTATTAAAGAAAATGGATGTTGTATATAAAAATTTTTAGCAAACCTAAAAGAAATTTTAACTAATTTTGCTAAAAAAAGTTAATTAAAATTTGTTCATTAACATAATATTGTATAACTAACATTAATTTTCTTGATATGATCTTAACTAGTACATTCAAAGATAATGGGAATGTGATTTCAGTATGTGGTGTTTTCTAACACAAAGAAATTATTATTTTTAACACATAACAAAATTATTCCCTTTTCAACTTTTTAAATTTCATGGGCTTATAATTTAAATGAATTTCCATATAAGACTGAATTTTGATTAGTATTAAAACTAAATGCACAAATTATAAATATTTAGTTAATTATATTTTGACACAGTAATTGTCACTTGAAGTTCAATGCAATTTACTTGAGTAATATTTCTTCTGACTGTAGTCAGCATGAACCAATTTAGCTATTTTTAAAAAATAATTTTAAGCTGATGTTTAAGACCATAAAATTTTGTAACCTGGGTTAAACCTGGAACTCAGTGTTTCTCTATCTTTCTGAAAGATGACTTGATTTAAGAAAAATGGGTCAAAATATGATTTTCATTTACATGTAAAACTTTTGTAGAAGAAATCAATAAAATTGAGAAGCAAGGCATCAATACAGAAAGGCAATGAAATAAACTGTTTTTGAATGGATCAATAAAATTAATAAGCCTCTAAGCTGGCTAGCTAAAAAATAGAGAAAGAGGACACAAATTACTAATTGCAGAAATGAGAGTAACATCAGAGGAATGGCAGCGTGAGAGATTGTTCTGGTTTCTGCCCTTGAAGTTACAACAGTTTAACAGCTATAATTCAAAGAAGGATTTCCTGCTTAACACTCAAACATGCCTGAGAGATTCACACTTTGAAATATCTGAAGGTAGGTGAGTAGGGGTGAGCCAGGGAGGAATGAAGGGAGAAGGGCAGATATAGGTTCCATGGACACAGCCCAGAGTGCTCACTGTCAGTCTTTGAAGAGAGGAGGAAACAGGTTGCCTGGGGCACTCCTGGAGCCCACAGGAGCAAGGAGATAACAGTGAGCTCTCCTACCAGAGTGGTTGGTAGGTGCAGGCTGTGGTCCTATGGTGGCAGGCATTACCATGCAGAACAAAGCCATAGATCCCAGCTGCCTTCCCTCACCGTCCCAGAGCTAACCCCCTACACCACCGAGAGCTAGCAGTACAACCCAGAAGAACCTTTAGCAGGGAATGCTCAGATTCAGACCACATAACCTGCAACTCTAAGAAACCGAAGCAATAAACATTTTTTCCCTGAGCGGCAGGGGTATTGCTGATAATCCTACTGACAGAGGTGGAGATACCAAGGTGAGGTAGCTGAGATCTGGCAGTAAGCATTACTGGGAGGAGACAAAGCCACAATCAACCTCTTCCAAAGGTACCAACCAACCCCTTCCAGCTCACCCTGCTCCCGCCCATCACATGCCAGCAGCACCTGGTTACAAGGGATGCTGCTGGGGCATTTTCTTTTCTTGTTTTTATTTTTCTTCATTTTTGTTGCTTTCTTTTTTCTTAATTTATTGTATTTTTTCCAATGCTAATTAGTCCTCTTATATGCCCCTCCTCCCCACAATCACCACATGAGTCCTTTTTCTTTTTTGCTCAATCCCTCCCCTCACCTTAGCCGTCTAAATGCAAGAAGCCAGAGAAGTGTCAGAGAAACTAAAAAGCTTGGCCTTCAGTGCCACCTACTGGAAAACAAAAGAAAGACTTTCTTATCAACCAACTAAATAAAGAAGTGCCATTTTTTTTCTTTTTCTTTTTAAAATTTTATTTATTTTTAGAGGAAGGGAGAGAAAGAAAACATCAATGTGTGGTTGCCTTTCATTTGTCCCTTCCTGGGGATGTGGCCCACAACCCAAGCATGTGCCCTGACTGAGAGTCAAACTAGCGACCTTTTTCTTCACAGGCTGGCACTCAATCCACTGAGCCACAGCAGCCAGGGCAAGAAGTGTCATTCTTAAAAGAATATATATGTATATATGCATAGCCCATTGACACAGCCAACAATATGGTGAAGGCCAGAGGGAAGAGAGGGTGGGGACTGGCTGGATGGGGGTGGGCAAAGGGGAGAGGGAATAGGGATATGTATAATAGTGTCAACAATAAAAATAAAGTTAAAAAATAAATATATGCGCTCCTATGTCCATTGCAGCATTATTTACAATAGCCAAAATCTGGAAGCAGCCTAAGCACCCATCAGTAGATGAGTGGATAAAAAAGCTGTGGTACATTTACACAATGGAATACTATTCAGCCATAAAAAAGGAGATCTTACCCTTTGTGAGAGTGTGGATGGACCTGGAGAACATTATGCTAAGTGAAATAAGCCAGTATGTGAAAGACAAATACCACATGATCTCAGTTATATATGGAATAAAATAAACACAATAAACTAACAAAATAGAATCTTTCTTTAAAGTCTGTTTTCCATCCCTTCACTTTCAGTCTGTGTATTTTTGTATCTGAGGTATATCTCATGTAGACTGCGTATAAATAAGTCTGGTTCTTTTTATCCATTCATTTACCTTTTTTGATTAAGGAATTTAGTCCATTTATAGTTAAAGAAATTATAGACAATTTTATACTTATTGCCATTTTGTTTATTGTTTTCTGGCTGTTTTTTAGTTCCTTCTTCTCTTGCTCTGTTTCTTTGTGGTTTCATAATACCTATTTCTATGTTCATATTCCATTCTTGCTATATATTTTAAAATACTTTATTTATTTATTTTTCAGGAGAGGGGAAGGAAGGAAAAAGAGAGGGGGAGAAACCTCAATATGTGGTTGCCTCTCCCATACCCCCTACTGGGGCCTGACCTGGCCAGCAACCCAACATGTGCCCCGACTGGGCATCAAACCGGTGACCCCTTGGTTTGTAGGCTGGCACTCAATCCACTGAGCCACACCAACCAGGGCTCTTGTTATATTTTGAGTGTCTGCAATAGATTTTTGCTTTGTGGTCACTGTGTAGGAAACATATATCTAGATAGATAGATAGACAGATACATACATACATACATATCTAGATACATAGATCCAGATACATATAGATATATACAGGTTTATATACATATGTATATATTTAAGTTAATAGTATATTGTTTGAACTCATTTTAAAATCTACATTTTTACTTCAACCCTCTTATTTTGTTTTTGATTCCACATTTTATATCTTTCGATTTTGTGTATCTCTTTACTAATGGTTGTAGTTGTAGTTATTTTTACTACTTTGTTTCTATCCTTCATATTAGCTTTATAATTGATTTGTGTACTATCTTTACTAAGTTTTACTTTAACAGTGAAAATTTAACTTTATTTTTTATTTTATTAATTAGTGCACTTTCTTTTCAACTTAAAGAAGTCCCTAACATTTATTGTAAGGCCAGTTTAGTGGTGGTGAACTCCTTTAGTTTTTGTTTGACTGGAAAAATCTTTATCTCTCTTTTGGTTCTGAATTATACTCTAGTTGTAGAGTGTTCTTTGTTGGAAACATTTTGATTTTAGAATTTTGAATATGTCATATCACACTCTCGTGGCCTGCAAAGTTTCTCCTGAAAAATCTGCTGATAGTCTTATGCCCACTCCCTTGTACATAAAAAGTTGCTTCTCTCTTGATGCTTTTAAGATTCTTTCTTTACCTTTAACTTAGGCTTCCTGGTACTGGAGGTCTGTTTCCTTCACCAGGATAGGAAAGATTTTAACCATTATTTCTTCAAATAGGTTTTCTGTTTCTTTCTCTCTTTATTCTCCTTCTGAGACTCATATAATATGCATATTATTTTAATTGATATTATGCTTAAGGTATTCACTTTTCTCACTGTCTCTTTTTTGTTGTTGCCTTGTTATTGTGAGTTCTATTGTCCTTTCTACCAGGTCACTGATCTTGTTTACTGCTTCATGTAGCCTGCCATTGACCTCCTCTAGTGTAATTTTTTTTTAGCTTTGTTATTGTATTCATCAGCTCTGCGACTTCTGTTTGTGATTTTCTTATATTTTCTATCTCTTTGTTGAAGTTTCCTCTGTGTTTATTTATTCTTTTCCTGAGATCAGTGAGTATCTGTATGATCATTACTTGGAAACAACTGAAATATCAGGGAGCAGCTAAATATAACCATAATAGGGAATTCTAGCTAACAGCTTAACTAACTGAAGTAGATTGATAGGCATTACAATGAAAATATCTCAAATAGGTGATTAAAAGAATGTTGCAGAGTGATGTGCCTTATTATAATAGCAATTATTTTTAAGTACTACACTCATATTTGATAAAAACATACAAAATTGCCAGAAGTTTTAGAATTAAAATGGCAATTTTACATAAATCTCTGTATTTTATGGGTACATTTATATGTCTATATTCATAGAAAAAGCTCTAAAAGGATATACATTCGTGATAGTAGACAGAGGGAACTTTAGACAATGTAACATTTAAAACTTTCTACAAGAATATATTGATACAGTATTTTATAGTTAACTTTAAAAATATTAGCTCATTATACCTATTGAATGACTATTATACATAAATTATATTGTAGCAAAGATTTGATGTATTTTTACATTGTTCTAGGGAACTTTCAAGACTTTGAATATTGGACCTAAGAGAGTGTTACTTCCAATGGGTCTTTGTGCCCTTCCAATTGTAACCACACACAAACCATTGTCATAGTTTGGATTGCATTTACCAGGTAAACATAGTATTTTAAAATAAAAATTATTAGGTATCATTGAAGCCCTTTTTCTTCAAAGTTGCAGCAATACTTCATACATCCTAGAAAAACCTCAACGCTAGTGGAGAAAACAAGCTTTCAATGAAGCCTTATCTTCCCAAATCAAGAAAAAATTAGTATCCATCCCAAATTGCTGCTGGAGTGAGAAGGAAGTGAACTGCAGAGTGAGCTGTCAGCAACTCCCCAGGATCGGATGGAGCCCAACACGTGCTCCCCACATTCTGACCTGTGCTGTCAATCACCATTCACCAATAGCTCATTCTTCTTATACAATTATCATCTGTTCCCCAGATGTCCGCATTTCAATATAATTTTTTTGGGGGGGTGTCATTTATCATTATTTTGGGAATAAAGAGACATTAAAGCATTCTTTGGAGTGGATATTTCCCCTGCATTCCATATATTCTGAGGTTACAAAGAAGAAAGTTGCTCCCTTTTTATACGTAAGTGTCTTAATTTTATCAACAGTAATACAAATCTTTACGTCTTTTAGGGAGAAAACCAGTATTTGAGAAACTTCAACTTCCATCTCAGGGATGTTTTGACTTATAATGATGAGCCACATAAGGTACATCAGTCAGCCTGTTAGCCCAAGCAAATAATAAACAAGAATAAGTAAAAACATGATGCTTTGTCATTTGAGTAATTTGTTCAATTATACAGTTACATGCAAGGAAAAATTTCCCTTGTAGTAAATTATAATCATTGGCTTACTTCACATCAACTGATGTGACAAGCCCATAAAGAGTTTTTTCCCCATTTAAACAAGTCTGCTTTTGATTTCTGAATTCTTCTGTCAAAGTATTAGGCAAGCTCTCAATTCAACTCTATAGCCAAATTAGTTTTCTCATTCCCTTAAAGTGGGATCAGCTTTGAATCTCCTACACCCTCATCATTTCAGTTTTTTACTTGGAGGACAACGAAGACTCCCTATACTAATTTTACAAAGAAACTTTTTTATTTGAGGCAATGGTCTAAATGGTTAGAAAATGATAGGGAATTATTCTAAATAATCTAATTGCTTCTGTATGTAGTTGAGCTTTCATAGTAAAATATGTTTTCATATTACCGCTGGTAACCTCACCATTTTTCCTTGCTCCTCATGTATACTACTATATTTGTTTACATAGCATTTTCCCTTCAAAATTTCCAAACATTTTCCAGGCATTTGCTCATCTATGAAAGGTATAGATATGAAATAAGCTGTAATAGCTGAAGAAGAAGCATGAAAAAATATATTTGCATACAAAAAACAACACCGAACAGAAACTCAGTCATAGAATCTCATGATATAATTAAATGGAAGAAACCTTAGAAATTATTCCTCCCATATTATATAGATTTTTAAAAATCAAGGTTTAGAGAAGGTGAGTTGTTTAATCAAACATAGCAAGTTAGTGACAAAGTGAGGCTAGAACTCAGATCGTCAAATGCCAACACTAGTGCTATGTTCACTACATCATGGTGAGCAAGGGTGTGTAGGATGAAATAAAGGGAAAGGAGGGAGGGAGATAAAGGAATTTGTTCTCTACATTTGAAGACACAATATCAACATGAATTCAAATGTAGTTTGTCTTAGAAATACTTCAAAGCTAATATTGCAATTCAAGTTCTACATATTCAGGGTTGCACTACAGAAGAAAGGGAGGAAAACAACGATCTAAGAAGCTGTAGTCACCAGAAACAGTCAGAAGGCATAGGTTATTTAGATGGTCATAGTTGGGTGTCACATGTAGCACAGTAACATATCACAATGTTAAATATCTTAAGCCATGCATTTAATTTTCATGGAGCAGTGTCATCTCTTTTCTGCTCTTTGTAGGGAGACTACTGCAGTGTTTAGAAGAACAAATAAAATGGAAATGATCATATGTTTTGGCATCTTGCATGTCAGTTGAACTGTGGAGAGAATACAGTAATAAACCATCAGGTTCATATATAAGAAGTAATTATTCTTCAAGGCCAAAGATAAGATAGGTAAAGAAGCTTCCTAGAGTTAGTGCCTGGTAGCAGAATGAGCTCCCTACCAGTTCACAAGTTAGTTAGTTTTTATAAGCAAAAATTACAAATTCCTTAACCTGTCTTTCGAGAGCTTCTATATCACGAATTAACTTTCTTTTCCTGTATTTTCTCATTGCTGACTACATAAATTTCCTTTATCGATAACCCCACTAACAATTATCTTTTAACCTTTACACCTTTACTCTCATTTATGAAGGGGGACCCAAAAACCGGAATCATTTTCTGGAGGACAGGCCCCTTGTAGTACAGTCTTCCCCAACTAGGTGAGTGCCCTAGGAACCCATCTGTGTCAGTGTACCAGCTGGCCTTGTTGTGAGAGGCTGTGTTCAGCTTCAGTGAATGTTTCTTTAATACTCAACATGTTTGTCCATTTCATGATGGGTGATTCACGAGCACACCTGCCGACACCATGCTAAGTGTTCAGCAGTTCTTGACCAAAAACAGCATGACCCCCATGCCCTACCCTCCCTGTTCACTCTATCTCACTATGAATAACTTTATTTTTGTTTCCTCAGATGAAAAAAATCCTCCTCAAAGGGAAACATTTTGCCAATGTGGAAGAGGTGAAACAAAAAATGGTGGAAGCACTAAAAGGCATCAAAATCAATGAGTTCAAAAACTTTTGAGCAGTGGAAAAACTGTCTCAATAGGTGTATTGCATCAAATGGAGAGTTCTTCGAAGGTGATGGAAGTTTAAATATGTAAAAATAAATACACAATTTTTTAAAACAAATTCCATTTATTAGGGTCCCTCCTCATACACTATTATACATATTACACAATATACAGGGTCCGGCAGAAGTAAGGCTTGTTTGAGTGTGGTTGGTAGGGTAATAATATAGGTGTGATAATTTAGAGTTTTAATTTGAGCATTTCACCTAAAATGTTATATGGTGTGCTTGAGTGTGATATTGTTGCCACAGAATAACATGCTTATGAGTTTGTAAGAAAGAGGGGCGTTATTTATGCTGGACCCTGTATAATACATAGTATATTATACATATCATATATCAGATATTATCTTTGAAGGGAACAGGGTAAAATGTTAACAAGAAATTTTTGTAATATTTTAAAATTATCTTTTTTGACATATACTTGAATAGCATACATTTTGCCCCGTTAAAATGTACAACTCAATGCTTTGTGCTACATACAGAGTTGTGTGCCCATGAACACAATCAATTTTAGAAATATATTATCATCCCAAATTGAAACCATGTACCCTTTAGCCATCACCTCTCAATGTGTAAATTTCCCCACCTGGCCAACGATCAATTTACTTTCTGTCTGTATAGATTTCCTATTATGGAAATTTCACATGAATAAAATAGTACAATATATATAGGCTATTGTGAGTGGCGTCTTTCACTTAGCATAACGTTGTCAAGGTTCATCTGTGTTATAAGATGTATCAGTAGTTCATTTCTTTTTATTGCTAGATATTATTCCATTCTATGGATATGTATTATGTTTATCCATTTAATTTTAGGGCATTTATATTTTTTCTACTTTTTATCTATTAAGAATAGTGCTGCTATAAAAATTAATGCACAAGTTTTTGTGCTGACATATGCTTTCAACTGGGTACAGGCATACCTCAAAGGTGATGTGGATTCAGCTCCAGACTATCACAATAAAGTGAATATTACAATAAAGCAAGTCACAAAATTTTGTGGTTTCCCACTACATATAAAAGTTATATGTATTTGCCCTGGCTGGTGTAGCTCAGTGGATTGAGTGCGGGCTGCGAACCAGGCATCACAGGTTCGATTCCCAGTCAGGGCACATGCCTAGGTTGCAGGCCATGTCTCCCAGTAACCGCACATTGATGTCTCTCTCTCTCTCTCCCTCCCTTCCCTCTCTAAAAATAAATAAATAAAATTTTAAAAAAAGTTATATGTATTTGCCCAGGCCGGTGTAGCTCAGTGGACTGAGTGCAGGCCTGCAAAGCAAAGGGTGGTTGGTTCGATTCCCAGTTGGGGCACATGCCTGGGTTGGATGCTGAGCTCCTCAGTGAGGGGTGCACAAGAGGCAACCACACATTGATGTTTCTCTCCCTCTCTTTCTCCCTCCCTTCATGTCTAAAAATAAATAAATAAAATATCTAAAAATAGGTTATATTTCTATAACCTTTAGGTTAAAGAGGTTATAATTCTAGACTGTAGTGAGGAGTCCAACTTTTGGCATCTGGGGCCAGATTGGAAGAAGAAGAGTTGTCTTGGGCCACATATTAAATACACATCATGTGGATACATGACACATCACCACAAAACAATGTCATAACATTTTAAGTATATTTACGAGTTTTTATTGGGCTGCACTCACATCCATCCTAGTTGGACACCCCTGAATCTATTAAGCGTGAAATAGCATTATGTTAAAAAATGTACATACCACAGTTTAAAATATTTTATTGCTAAAAAAATGCTAACCACCATGTGAGCCTTCAGTATAGGGACATGTGAATGTACTTCTAAGTAGTGATGGCAGCAATTTTTACTTTTAATTTAAAATAACAAAAAATGAAATGTTTAAATGTGTTTCCCCTTTAAAATTAAATCACGAGACAGTATATCAGTAGATATGAAGAGAACTTACATATTGGTTAGAGGAGACTAAATGAGCATGCTCAGGTCTCAGTGAAAGACCTTCTGTGCTGGTTTTGACCTTTACACATCTTTTCATTTCCTAAGTGATTACATATCCGTCAGTAATTATGGGTTAAAATAGGAAAACTAAGAATGATAATACTTACAGATAACAATTTAATGAAAAGCACAAAACAGCAATTTAGAAAATTTTTCTTAAGACTCTTTTCACCAGATATACATGTATAAGTTGCACTCATTTGATACAACACATTAAGATAACTCTAATATCTCAAAAACTGACGTAAGAGAGAAAGCTTGGTACAAATTACATTTAACTTTGTTTTTTATTCATAGGAATAAAGACCACCCACGTTATTTGGAAATGGTGACCTAAATATCTTTCCTACCTCATTATTTATTTTAAAAACTCCAAAATTTTGTTAATCAGTTGATTGAAAAATTAGGAATTATAAGCATCCAATATTTGGCTACAGTCATCATTCATTATTCAAATAAATATAAATTTATTAGACACAATGGAATATTTTATAAAGCTGCAAAAGCTAAATAGCCCATGCTAATGTAGAAAATACAATTTTTCCATGTGCAAGAACTATTGTCAGATGTCCTTGCTATTAAACAAAGACATTCTCCAGTTCTATAATATCTCTATAAATACATGATATTTCTTTTTTTTTAATTATTATGAGTTTATTTGAGCCAAACTGATGACAATTTCTTTTTTTTTCTTTTTTTTTATTTTAATGATTGTTTAAGTACATTTTTCTCCCCTTTACTCCCAATCAAGCCCACCCACCCCCCTCCCATCTTCCCTCCCATTACCACCCTCCCCCTAGTTTTATCCATGTGTCTTTTAACTTTGTTCCTGCAAACCCTTCCCCTTTTCCCCT
>PVIA01007636.1:0-80934 GCA_004024845.1 Tonatia bakeri | reverse complement strand
CCTCCCTCCCACTACCACCCTCCCCCTAGCTTTTATCCATGTGTCCTTTAACTTTGATCCTATAAACCCCTCCCCTCTCCCCCAAAATCCCTCTTCTCTCTCCTCTGGTCACTCTCCACCTGTCCTCTAATGCAGTGTCTTTGACTATACCCTGCTTCTTTCTTTGTTTTGTTGTTTAGGTTCCTGTTAAAGGTGAAATCATATGGTATTTATCCTTCACTGCCTGGCTTATTTCGCTTAGCATAATGCTTTCCAGTTGCATCCATGCTGTTGCAAAGGGTAGGAGGTCCTTCTTTCTTTCTGCTGCATAGAATTCCATTGTGTAGATGTACCAGAGTTTTTTTTATTACATTTTTTTAAATTTTTATTTTAATGGTTGTTCAAGTACAGTTTTCTGCCTTTTACCCCCACCCCAGCCCACCCTCCAGCCCTCCCCACCTCCCTTCCATTTCCTTCCTCCCTCGTTATTGTCTATGTGTCCTTTCTACTTGTTCGTACAAACCCTTTTCCTTTTTCCCTTAAATTCCCTCCCCTCTCCCTTCTTGTCACTGTCAGCCAGTTCTCAATTTCAGTGTCTTTTTGTTGTATTTTGCTTGTTTGTTTGTTTTGTTGATTAGGTTCCAGTTAAAGGTGAGATCATATGGTATTTGTCTTTCATTGCCTGGCTTATTCCACTTAGCACAATGCTTTCCAGTTCCATCCATGCTGTCCAAAGGGTAGGAGCTCCTTCTTTCCTTCTGCTGCATAGAATTCCATTGTGCAAATGTACCATAGTGTTTTGATTTATTCATTTATTGATGGGCACTTCGGTTGCTTCCAGCATTTGGCTATTGTAAGTTGTGCTGCTATGAACATTGGGGTGCATAAATTCTTTTAGATTGGTGTTTTGAGGTTCATAGATTATAATCCCAGCACTGGAATTGTTGGGTCAAAAGGCATTTCCACTTTTAGTTTTCTGAGGAAATTCCATACTTTTTTCCACAGTGTTGCACCAGTCTGCAATCCCACCTACAGTGTGGGCTAGGGTTCCTTTTTCTCCACAACCTCTCCAACACTTGTTTGTTTCTTTATGATGGCCATTCTGACTAGTGTGAAGTGCTATCACACTGTGGTTTTAGTTTGCTTCTCTCTCATGTCTACTGATCCTGAGCATCCTTTCATATGTCTCTGGATCCTCTGTATGTCCTCCTTGGAGAAGTGTCTGTTCAAGTCCTTTGCCCATTTTTTAATTGGTTTGCTTGTCTTTTTAGAGTAGAGTCATGTGAGTTCTTTTTATATTTTGGGGATTAAACCCTTCTCTGATGTATCATTGGCAAATATGTTTTCCAATATAGTTGGTTCTCTTTTCATTTTAATGCTGTTTTCTTTAGCCATGCAGAATCTTTTTATTTTGATGAGATCCCATTTGTTTATGCGTTCATTTATGTTCCTTGCTCTAGGGGACATGTCAGTAAAAATATTACTGCACGGAATATCTGAGATTTTCCTGCCTATGTTCTTCTCTAGGACTTTAATGGTGTCAAGACTTATATTTAAATCTTTTATCCACCTTGAATTTATTTTTATGTATGCTGTAAGTTGGTGCTCAAGTGTCATTTTTTTGCATGTAACTGCCCAGTTCTCCCAACAGCATTTTGTTGAAAAGGCTACCTTTGCTCCATTTTCTGCTGCTGCCCCCTTTGTCAAATATTAATTGACCATAAGACTTGGGTTTATTTCTGGGCTCTCTCTTCTGTTCCATTGGTCCATGTGTCTGTTCTTATGCCAGTACCAGGCTGTTTTGATTCTAATACAGTTTGATGTCAGGTATTGTGATTATTCTTACTTTGCTCTTTCTACTCAAAATTGCTGCAGCTATTTGGGGTCATTTATGGTTCCATATAAATTTTGGAAGTGTTTGTTCTATGTCTGTGAAATATGCCATTAGTACTTTAAAAGGGATTGCATTGAATCTATAAATTGCTTCAGGTAGTAACTAGGACATTTTGATGACGTTAATTCTTCTGATCCATGAACACGTTATATGTTTCCATTTGTTTGTGTCTTCCTTGATTTTTTCCTTCTTTATTGTGTAGTTTTCTGAGTACAGTTCTTTTACCTCCTTGGTAAGGTTTATTGCTAGGTATTTTATTTTTCTTGTTGCTTTATCAAATGGATTTTTTTCCTGATTTCTGTTTCTGATATTTCATTGTTGGTGTACAAAAATGCCTCTGATTTCTGGGTATTGACTTTGCATCCCACTGTTTTGACAAATTCATTTATTAGCTCAAGCAGTTTTTGGTGGAGTCTATAGGGTTTTCTATGTATGCTATCATGTCATCTTCAAAAAGTGACAGTTTTGTTTCCTCTTTTCTAATTTGGATACTTTTTACTTCATTTTCTTATCTGATTGCTGTGGCTAGGACTTCCAATACCATGTTGACTAGAATTGGTGAAATTGGACAACCTTGTCTTGTTCCTGATCTTAGTGGGAACATTTTTAGTTTTTGTCCATTGAGAATGATGTTGGCTGTAGGTCTGTCATATATGGCCTTTATTATGTTGAGGATTGTTCCCTCTATTCCCACTTTGCTGAGTGTTTTTATCATAAATGGGTGCTGTACCTTATCAAATGCTTTTTTCACATCTATTGATATGATGATGTGATTTTTGTCTTTGCTTTTGTTTATGTGATGTATTAAGTTTATTGATTTGCAAATGTTTTACCATTTGCATCCCTGGAATGAATCCCACCTGGTTGTGATGTATGATCTTTTTAATGTATTGCTGGATGCGGTCTGCCAATATTTTGTTGAAGATTTTAGTGTCTATGTTCATCAGCAATATTGGTCTGTAGTTTTCTTTCTTTGTTGAGTCTTTGTCTCGTTTTGGGGATTAGGATGATGCTGGCCTCATAAAAAGAGTCTGGGAGTCTTCCATTTTCTTGGAGTGTTTTGGAATAGTCTGTGAAGGACAGGGGCTAGCTCTTCCCTAAATGCTTTGTAGAATTCTCCTGTTAAACTGTTTGGTCCAGGTTTTTCTGTGTTGGGAATTTTTTGATTACTCCTTCAATTTCATCAGCTGTTAGTGATCTGTTCAGGTTTTCTGCTGCGTCTTGATTCAGTTTTGGAACATTATATATTTTCTAGAAATTTGTCCATTTCACCTAGGTTTTCAAATTTCTTGGAACATAGTTCTTCATAGTAATTTCTTACAATCCTTTGTATTTCTTTGGTATGTGTTGTAATCTCTCCTCTTTCATTTCTGATTGTGTTTATTAGGGTCCTCTCTCTTTTTTTCTTGATGTGCCTGCTTAAAGACTTGTTGATTTTGTTTATCTTTTCAAAGAACCAGCTCCTGGATTCATTAATCCTTAGAATTGTGCTTTTAGTCTCTATGTCATTTAATTCTGCTCTGATCTTGGTTATTTCCTTCCTTCTGCTTGCCCTAGACTGTCTTTATTGTTGTTCCTCCAGTTCTTATAGGTGTACGGTTAGGTTGTTTATTTGAAATATTTCTTTTCTTTTCTTTTTTTTTTTTTTTTTTTTTTTTTTTTTTTTTTTTTTTTTTTTTTTTTTTTTTTTTTTTTTTTTTTTTTTTTTTTTTTTTTTTTTTTTTTTTTTTTTAGGTAGGCCTGTAAAACTATGAATTTCCCTCTCAGGACTGCCTTTGCTGTGTCCCATAAGTTTTGGGTTGTTGTGAATTTATTTTCATTTGTTTCCAGAAACTTTTTGATTTTCTCCTTGAACTCCTTCTTGACTCATTCATTGTTCAATAGCATGCTATTCAATTTCATGAGTTTGAGTGTTTTGAGAGGTTTTTCTTTTAGGTCGGTTTCTAGTTTCAGTCCCTTGTGGTTGGCAAAAATGCTTGATATGATTTCAGTTTTCTTGAATTTGTTTAGCCTTGTTTTGTGACCTCTCATGTGGTCTAACTTTGAAAATGTTCCAAGTGCATTGAAAAGAATGTGTATTTTGCTTCTTTGGGATGAAAGGCTCTATATACATCAGTTTAGTCCATTTCATCTATTGCATTTTTCAATGCCACAATATCTTTGTTGATATTTTGTTTGGAAGATGTGTCCACTTTTGGCAGTGGGGGGTTAAAATCCCCAACTCTAATTGTGTTGCTGTCAATATCTTTCTTGAAGTCCTCCAAGATTTTCTTTATGTATTTGGGTGCTCCTATGTTGGGTGCATGTATATTTACAATGTGGATATCTTCTTGATGGATCTTCCCATTGAGTATTATGAAGTGATCTCCTGGGTCTCTTTTTATGGCTCTTTTTTTGAAGTCTATTTTGACTGATATGAGTATTACTATCCCAGATTTTTTCCTATTCATTTGCTTGGAATATTGGTTTTCAGCCTTTCACTTCCAGTGTATGTAGGTCTTTTGTCCTGAAATGGGTCTCATTTAGAGAGCATATGTGTGGGTCATGCTTTCTTATGCATTCGGCTACTCTGTGTCTTTTGATTGGAGCATTTAATCCATTTATGTTTAAGGTTATAATCGATAAGTACTTATTCATTTCCATTTTTGTGTACCTGTGTTCTTTTCACCTTCACTCTCTTCCTTTCCTTAAGAAAATTAAAGCAGTCCTTTTAGCATCTCTTGCAGAGTTGGTTTGGTGGAGGTGGTTTCTTTTAGACTTCTTTTGTCTGGGAAGCTCCTTATTTGGCCTTCTATCTTGATTGAGAACCTTGCTGGGCAAAGTAGCCTTGGTTGCAGGCCTCTGGCTTTCATTACTTGGAGTATTTCTTGCCATTCTTTTCTGGCCTAGAGCATTTCCATTGAGAAATCAGCTGCTAGCTTTATCCGGGCTCCTTTGTATGTTACTTCCTGTTTCTCCCTTGCTATTTTTAAGTGACAGTACTGTATGTCACAGAGCTTCCAAGAAGATACATTAACAATAAGAAAACCAAGAACACAGAAAGAAGGGCAACAAATGAAAGTGGGCATTTCTTTCTATCATCTCTCATGATTAAGAGGCAAAATTTCTCACAGAGTTATAGGTATCTATTTTTTGCTTCTCTAAAATTGATGAAAAATTTAAAAAATCTGTAATTGTATTTATTCTCAAGGAACTGTAGATTGGGCAGCAACTATATTATTGTCCCATCAAACTCCCAAAAAGAACTAGCCAGAGAGGAAACACAGCACTGGGGGAAGTAAAGTCAAGGGACACAGTGCTCTGAAAAGAGTAGACAGATGTGTTTTCCTTCCTTTTCCTTGTAAATGAAGTGCCCTGATGCCATATCATCATTATGGCCCTAGGGAAGATGTGGGGAAAAGTGAGTGAAGAAAGAGATGCCTGACAGGAAGAAAGATGAAATAAAGCCCTCAGGTTAGAAGAGTCACTGGGACAGAAAAGAGGGACAGGTGTGGGGGACACCAGAGGCTACACTTGGTGTTCTGGCTCCCTGCTCTAGGCCAGAATCCTTGGGGTGGGAGATAAGTTGGTGAAAAAATTGGCAGCCATGAGGGCCTGTGCTCTGGCCCCTTGTGGGAATCTGGGAAGAGACAGGATGGCTCCAGGTCTCCACAGGCATGCTGTATCTGAGTAGAAGGGCCAACAAAGCATAGTCATGCATTAGAAGATGGAAGGAGTTAATGTAAGGTGTCACCATGCGAGGAGTGAAAAAGAGAGTTGTGTGAGTGTTCATTGGGTTGACCATGGAGAATCTTGGAAGGGGTAATATTAGCCTGCCCTAGAGGTTGTAAGGGAATAGCTTCATCCAGGAGGGCAGCGGGATCATGATCTTAGGTCTTAACAGTATTGACATTTCCTGCAGATCTTAAGAATTAACCTTTCTGGCTTTCTGAGTGAGATTTGAAGGGTCTGTAGTGTTTGTGAGAGCTGAGGTAAGACCAAGTCAGCCAGGGAGGGTCTCTTGCCCGTGAGCAATAGAGTAATCTTCACAGGTGTGCAGCAGAGCCCAGGTGCTGATTGACACCAGCTACCTGACCAGAGAGGCTGCTGAGAACTCAGTGAGCTGTTTTGACACCAAGATGAAACAGTGTGACTGTGCATTCAAGATTTACCCAGTTGCTTACTCAGCAGGATGGAGGTTTGTGAGCAAGTTTGGATGAGCCCATGGAAATACAGAAGCCACATTTTTTTTTTTTTTTGGTGCAGTTGGTGCAGTACCATCTGGGTTTTTGACTAGTTGCAAGAGAAAAACTATTCATTTATTGACAGTTAGGTGTCTACCTGCAATTATTCAAATCAGAGATTGTGTAGTAGAGGGCTGGTGGCTGGTGCTGACATCCAGGTGTGGATGGATATAAGTGAGGGGTCTTCTGAGCATTCATTCTGGCTGCCTCTGAGACACCCACAGCCAGCTAAGAAGTGGGCTGTGGCACCCCACTTCTGGGATTTTCACCATGGTTCTGGATTGTGGACCCAAATAGGGGGCTAGACTAAAGTACAGCTATTACTCCAATTATTTATTTGGGGCTTTTGTTGCCCCTTCTGATGAAATTTGTCATCCCAGTAGACTCACAAAATCACCACCCAATATTCAGATTTCTTTAAAAGCTTCATTAAGTAATGACAAACAGAAAGTGACCTTGGCATTTGCTCTGCTCCACAGAAAAACAGCAGTTACTACCCCTCCACACCTCAATGAGGGGAGCTGCAGTTTTCATTTGCTTTTCTTTAAGAAAAAGAAAGAGCCCTAGGGAGCCTGACAGACCCTAAGGGGAGAAGCTTTGAGTTTTCAAGGCATGAGAGGGAAAGAAAAGGCAAAAGAAAATGGAATGAGAAACTTCATGATATTGGGCATATTTTTCTTTGAAAATGAATCAAAAATTTTCATGGTTCAGAGGACATTCCCAGGGTATTGACTTTTCTGTATCACACTGTGAATGTTGGTTCTTATTTATTAAATGGACATGAAACTGCTAAAATTAACCTGTGTTTTTGTCTTCTATTTCATTCCTTTCATGCTCCCTCAACTCATTGGGAAGATTTTTTTCCCTTTCTGGCTCACAGCTAGAGGAGCTAGGGCAACTTCTCGCTGAAAGAATGTTGTTTCTGCTTTTGGTTGCGGGTATTGCCTACTTTAAATATTTACTTAACTGTCTTCATTAGGGTGTAAGAGGACCATGTTCCTAAGCAGTGCTTCACATTTCTGTCCTCAAATGTCAACACACTTGAAAAACAAACAAGGAAATTGTTTTGGAAGCTGCCATCTATTTGACCTTTATCTGAATAGTAAGACATGCCCTGGCTGAGCATATTTCTTCTTACTGAGCTGAAGCAGTTTGTGTGTGTTTGTTCTGTTAAAAGGAAATTCCATCACTTTTCACTTTTTTCCCCTTGTAGAACATAGAATCACTTTCATTCCCAGAGCTTCACTTTGCTTCCCTGTGTCAACATTGATCTCTATGTACTGGTTTTTGTGGTATAAAACTAGCTGTGCCTCTGAAGTGATGTTTTTTAAATGCAAAATAATTTTTTAGTGGTTGCCCTAGAGTTGGCAATATACATTTTAAACTAAACTAAGTCCACCTTCAAACATCACTGTACCACTTCATATGTATTTCAGGTACCTTACAGAAGCGTTTATCACATCCTGCCTCCCATCCCTTAACACTACTTTTCATATGCTATATAAACTCATACATTGTTATTATTATTTTATAAATATTTTTAGCTGAATTAAGAATAAAAAAGATCTTATTTTACCTTAATTTCTTCTCTGATGCTCCTCAGTTCACTATTTGAATTCAAATTTCTGACTTATATTATGTTCCTTCTGCCTGAGGAACTTCTTTTTAGCATTTCTTGCAGTGCAGATCTAAGAGAGTCTTTATTTCTCCTTCACTTTTGAAACATAATTTTGGTGGCATAGAATTCTCAATCAGTGATTTTTTCTTTCAGTACTTTAAATATTTTATTCTACTCTCCTCTTGGTTGCATAGTTTCTTCTGAAAAGTCCTCTGTAATTCTGATCCTTGTTCCTCTGTAGGTACGGTGGGTTCATGGCTATCCCATATGCACCTCTTGCTGCCTCACCCCCCCCCCAACCCTGGGCTTTATACAATATTTTCTTGTTTTTTTTGCAATTGTATATGATTTGCCTAGGTATGATTCCTGCTTGGTGTTCTCTAAGCTTCCTGGATCTGTGATTTGGTGTTTTCTGTCATTAAGTTTGGAATGTTCTAGGCCATTCATTACTTGGAATGTTTCTTCTCTATACTCCTTTCTCTTTCTGGTATTCTAGTTGTATGGATATTAAACTTGTTGTAGTTGCCCTACAGGTCTTGGATGGTCTGTTACTTTTTCTCCCATTCTTTTCTGTCTTTCAGTTCAGTTTGGAAAGTTTGTATTGATCCATCTTGAAGCCCCTGATTCATTCCTTGACTGTGTCCATCAAAGTATTCTTCATTTCTATTACAATGCTTTTATTTTATTTCTAGCATTTCCTTTTGATTCTTTCTTGGAGTTTTCATCCCTGCTTACATTACCCATTTCTGCCTGTATATTGTCTACTTTCCTCATTAGAGCTTTTAACATCTTAATCATACTTATTTTACTTTGCCTGATAATTTCAACATCTGTGTCATATCTAAGTCTGATTCTGAGTATTGCTTTGGGTTTTCTGATATTCTGGAATCTTTAAATGTATGTTTTCCAGTACATTTGGGAAACTTTAAGCAATATTTATTCAAATATTATTCCCTGCCCCATTCTCTGTCTTCTTACCTGGAGGTAAGTGGAAAACAACCATTCAGAACAGCAGGGAGGAAAAAAAGGAATCCAAAAAAATGAATTTAAGGGACTTTTTTGGGACAACATCAAGTGTACTAACTTCACATTATAGGGGTACCAAAAGGAGGAGAGAAAGTAAGAAACTGAAAATCTATTTGAAGAATAATGACTGAAAACTTTTTAAACCTGGCAAAGAAAATAGACAAAGAAGTTCAGGAAGCATAAAGAGTCCCAAACAAGAGGAGCCCAAAGAGTCCCATTCTGAGGCACATCATAATTACATGCCAAAGGTTAAAGATAGAGAGAATCTTAAAAACAACAAAAGGAAAGCAGTTACCTACAAGGGAGCTCCCATAAGACTGTCAACTGAGTTCTCAACAGAAACTGCAGGTCAGAAGGGATTGGCACAAAATATTCAAAGTGATGAAAGACACGAACCTGTAACCAAGATTACTCTATCCAGCAAAGCTATCGTTTAGAATTGAAGGACAGAAAAAAGCTTCCCAGACAAGAAAAAGCTAAAGGAGTTCATCACCACTAAACCAGTGTTACAAGAAATGTTGGGAGATACTTCCGGAAGAAGAAGAAGGAGAAGAAATAAGAAGAAAGAGGGGGAGGGGAAAAAGAAGAAATATGAATATGAAAATAATATCCAAAAGAAAAAATCTCACTGACAAGGGCAAACATAATAAAAGCAATGGATGAACCAAAACTAAAGTTAGTACAAAGATTAGTAGGCAAAAATAGGAAGATCATGTGTAATTACAACAGTAAAGTAAGAGATATGCACATACACACAAGAAGTAAAAAAAAAAAAAGTGACCAAACATGTTGAGGGGGGTGAGTAAAAATGGTAGTGATTATAGAATATGTTCAACTTAAAACCATCAACTTAAAATATACTGCTATAAACATAACTCAGTATATAGGAAGCACATGATAACCAGAAACCAAAAATCTACAAGATATATACAAGAAATAAAGAGAAAGGAATGCAAGCATAACAATACAGAAAATCGTCCACAAAGAAGAGACAAGAGAATAAGAAACAGAGAACTACAAAAACAATCAGAAAACAAGTAATAAAATGGCAATAACTACATACCTATCAATTAATTTAAATGTAAGTGGATTAAATGTACCAATCAAAAGAAAAATGGCTAAAGAAGATGTGTCACATATAGACAATGGAATATTACTTGGCCATAAAAAATAAATACTACCATTTGTGACAACATGGATGGACCTAGAGGGTGTTATGCTAAGAGATATAAGTTATTCAGAGAAAAACAAATACCATATGATTTTACTTATATGTGGAATCTAAAGAATAAAATAAATGAACAAACAAAATTGAAATAGACTCATTGATACAGAGAACAGACTAATGGTTACCAGATTTGGGAGGGTATTCAGGGACTGTGTGGAAAAGGTGAAGGGATTAAGAAGCACAAATGGGCAGTTACAAAATAACCACAGGGATGTAAAGTACAGCTTAGAGAATATAATCATATTATAAGTCTATGTACTGTTAGGTGGGTGCAAGACTTGCCAAAGGAAAAATAAAACAGATTAAAAAAATAAATTAAAATTGAATAAAATTTAAAATTCACTTCCTCCATCACAGTAGCCACATTTCAAGTGCTGAAGAGCTACCTCTGGCTAGTGGCTACAGAATGATTCCATCATTGCAAAGAGTTCATTTGGACAGCATTAAGTAGAGGGACTGAGTTAAGATTTTGAGACCATCATTAGAATCACTGTAAGTTCTGTAAGATTGACATGGTTAAAAATATACATATATACATGAGAAATAGATGGGGTAGAATTTAAGACAAAAAAACTAATTCCTTTCAGAGTTTGTTCCTTCCACTATCAGGTTTTTTCTTGCTTGCTTTATTATATCACACCAAGCTTCACTTTACTAATTAGAAAATTGAATCACTGTCCCCATGTACTCATCACCAAGCAGGCACCATCAACATTCAAGCATTGGAAGAGATTCTCTATTTTGACAACTCAATGGAGATCTCACTGGAATCTCTAACAATGCTAGAAGGTCTGAGTGAATGCTTCATTGACCATTGACTTTCCAGCAACTTTCATGTTTTTCATAGAATAGTTTTTCTTTTCTAGGTAAATGAATTCAGTTTAGATCCCCAGCCATGATATGAAATAAATAAACAACTCTTTTGCAAGTCATTTGGAGAGCAGGTCTGTGGTTTTGGTATATCCTAACTCTAGCACTTACCTCTTGTGGTTGCTCTAATGGCCTGAAGCCAGAAGCAGATCAGCTGGAAGTCAGCATCTTTGAGTGACTCAGCGTTTCAACAGACTGTTGACGGCTCCTGGTCCTGCACTGTTCCCCAATGTTTCCCTGATGTTTCCAGGGACTTAAAAAGAACCATTTCAGCAGCTTCTTTCATTAGGCTAGGAAGTCGTGGTGCTAAGTTATCAGATACTTCTTACTGCTGCCTGTCAGATGTCCCTAGCCTACAGGCCATGTCTGGTTCTTAAACAGTTCACCTGGCTCACATGAACATAAAAAAAATTGCATTTGGAAATAGATGTCGTGTTCTCAGAGGCAGGTACATTTTCTGTGTTCCTGGGTTTCTAAATTTTAAGCGTCTGTGGTCCACTCTTCTAGAAAACCATGTGTTTATCAGCTTGAACATGACTTCTCCTCACATCCCCGCTCATGCTTCCAGCTGTATGAGCCTCATGATCTCCACCTGCTCCCAGTTGATAGCCAGCAACCTGTCCCCTAGGTTTTTCTATAGTTATGTTTAAGAAGATAAGAGGGAACATTTGTTAAAAGTGAGGTTGGAAGTTAAAAGCATCTACTGACCAATGCATGTATTGTGATGGGGCAGTGGCTTACAGCTGGACAAAAGGCTCTGGAATGCAGTTTGGAAACTAATTACTCATAATACTAAAGTTGATATTATGATTAGGTCTGCCTGTTAGAGCTCCCAGTAGTAGCACAGTTAGTTCTTATTTATTTATTTATAAATTGAATCTATCGGGGTGACATTTGTTAATAAAATTATATAGGTTTCAGGTGTACATTTCTGTAATATGTCATCTATATATTGTACTGAGTTCACCACTCCAAATCGAGTATCCTTCTATCACTATTTATTCCCCCTTTACCTTCTTCTACTGTCCCCCAACCCCCTTTCCCTCTGGTAATCACCATGCTCTTGTTTGTATCTATGAATTTTATTTTTCTTTGCTTAATCCCTTACTCCTTTCACCTTTTTGCCCATCCCCCAAACCCCCTCCTCTGACAGCTGTCAGTCTGTTTTCTGTATCTTATAAGTCTGTTTCTATTTTGTTTGTTAGTTTATTTTGTTCATTAGATTCCACATATAAGTGAAATCATATGGTACTTGTCTTTCTCTGATTGGCTTATTTCACTTTGTATAGTACTCTACAGGTCCATCCATGCCGTCACAAAAGGTAAGGTTTCCTTCTTTTTTAAGGCTGAGTAGTATCCCATTGTCTAAATGAACCACAGCTTTTTTATCCACTCATCTACTGATGGACACTCCGGCTGCTTTGGAGCACAGTTACTTCTGAAGACATATTTAGTGGTAAACCCCAGGATAAATGCTTTATAAAGTCCCTGTGCCTGAGTGGTTTACCTAAAAACTTTGAGAACTCCTGAGCTGAAACCTTTCAGAATTCCTTCCAGTTCTCTGATTCTGTAGGAGAGAACTAGAATTCCTAAATCGTCTTTCTCATATAAAATTTCTTTTAAAAGCTATTTTTATTGCCAATTTAATGTTTGTTTATTAAAGAAAATTTCAAAGATGCCAAAATACTAAAAAAAAATAGAAGTCATCTGCCATCTCATTATACTGAGATAATAATTATCAACATAATGCTTTTATAACATTTTCTCTAAGCAGTTAAGTTTGTTCTCTTTCCACAGTTAGAGACATACTGTATATTTAATGTTACCTGCATTTGTCACTTAACAGAATATCATGAACGCTTTCTAGGTCATTTATTCTCCTATAGTAAGCCTTATCATTTTCACCTGCATATCAAGTATACGAAGCATACATTTATTATCCCAATGCATTAAAATATGTAGAATATTTCATAGGAGTAAGTATAAGAGTAGTGTATTCTAGTAGAATCTCAAAGCTCATTTTTGGGTCCAAAAACAAAGGTTTTAGTTTATACCAAGAAGGTGGAGTTTGCCAAAGGTCACTCTGAGAACCAATTTCAGTATTTCAGTTATTAGTATTGCAGCTGAGAAGAGAAGTAATGGGCCTTAGAGTTCTTTTGTGTGGGTTCACGTCTTGATTAAAATACAGGAAAAAAAATGGACAGCTTCTTTTGACTTACAAATGGAAGTAATATGGTTCCCAGGAATTATGTTTTATCTTCTATACCCTCTGGTGGTCTTTCAGGTATCTTAGTAAGTTATTCAGGATGTTGACAGGTGGGTTTCAGAGCATGAGGATAGGCCTTGGGGGAAGTTGCAGTTAGCCTTTATTTAGTGGGCCTGTGGACCTCAGTATCAAGCTGGGATTAGGAATAGAAGGATTAATTCCATTAAGGCATCTGCTCATTATTAATTCCTTAAGAATGTGGCCTGTGTTGAGTGCGTCTGGAGGCATTTTCACAGATATGGCATCACCACGTGCAACCCCCATTACCATAATCTTTGACTTTTACTAAAGTTCGTCTAGTCAGAATTTAGATCTAAGGGAACAGAAATTGCTCTGTTAAGTTTAGAATTTAGCCAAACTCTTGGATGGCAAATATCTGCCTCACAAATCTCGGCAAGACAAGCTGGTTTTGTTGTAGCCTCAGATTACAGAGGGAAACTCAAGACACTTGGACATTTTATATCAAAAGATGTACCATTCCTCAGGCAGTATTGAAAATATCCCAAGAACATGTGGTTAGTTTATTCCCTGTCCCTATGCTTTTTTAGTCTGGCACCCCTCTGCCTCCCTTATTGGTAAGAGGATGTAGAAATGAGGCTTTGTATCTGTTATCAAGGAATTAGTACATTTCATTTTTTGTCTAGTATATGGGCATAAAGTTGTGTGTGATATATCTTTTTTATCCTTCAAATATCTATAAAATCTGTACTGATGTTGCCTGTTAGATTCCTGGTATTTGTAACTTTTGTCTTTTTTTTTCTTATCTGGCAAGAGGTTTATTGATTTTGGGGTGTCTATTTTTTGGTTTGTTTTAAAATTGATTTTAATTTAACATAGTTTTATTTCTGTATAGTGCCTTTTATATGTTATGTAATGAAATAAATGAAATCAGGTAAGAATATGGCTGACACCCATAACTTAAGGATGCAGAAGGTCTCTTTCTTTGGTCTCAGATTGTACCTTTTTCTTTTCTTTCTTTTCCTTTGCATTTTTTTAATTGTTGTTCAAGTACAATTGTCTTCATTTTCCCACCACTACTTTCCCCCACCCTACCCACTCCCACCTCTCACCCTCAATCCTTCCTGCTTTGGCTTTGTCCATGGGTCCTTTATACATGTTCCTTAATAACCCTCCCCTTCTTTTTCCCATTATCCCCCTCCTACCTCCCCTCTGGTTACTGTCAGTTTGTTCTTTATTTCAATGTCTGTGGTTATATTTTGATTGCTTGTTTGTTTTGTTGATTAGGTTCCACTAATAGTTGAGATCATACAGTGTTTGTCTTTCACCACCTGGCTTATTTCGCTTAGCATAATGCTTTCCAGTTCCATCCATGCTGTTGCAAAGGGTAGGAGCTCCTTCTTTCTTTCTGCTGTGTAGTATTCCATTGTGTAAATGTACCATAGGTTTTGGATCCACTCATTTACTGATGGGTACTTAGGTTGCTTCCAGCACTTTTCACCTTTTTATTTTCCTTTTTGTTTTTCTGTTTGAAATATCACTTTTGTTCTTGTTTTTATTATCTTCCTACTCTGCTTGTTCTGAGTTTACTTTGCTTTTATTCTTTTAGTTCCTTAGGGTAGAAGCTCAGATTATTGACTTCACAGCTTTCTTCTTTTTTTTTTTTCCAGCCTCCCGCATACTTTTAGGGTAATATAATAAGTAAACATATAAAGATAGTAAATTTCAAGATCTTTTTAAAAATGGTTTTACAATCCCAGTGAGAATTTAACTTCAAAGAATAGTCTATATTCAACTGTCTGATTTAAATTAGAATCTCCAAGCTTGTCTTTTAAGCACCCCACTAAGCCAGATTATTTTAAACATTTTCAAGTACTTGAAATACAAAATGTGCACAATGTAACAAAATAAACATTAACACTGTTAGTTTGATTCTCTTAAGCAGTTCTGCACAAGATTCTAAATTTTCCTGAGGTTGGTAGATAATTACTTACCCACTAAAAAACTAAGTGAAGATTACTGTATTTTGCCATGTATTTTGCATACCTGTGGTTTTGGCCCAAACTTTCAAGAAAAAAAATCTTTTGTTTTAATTTTTTAATTCAGTTATATATTTATTTATATTTAGAAACAAAACTGATTATCGTATTCCAGAGTATTGTTTTGCATATGGATATATATCATCATTGCTTTCTAGAGTTATACTTGTAATGCATAAGCACAAATAAAAGAATTAAAACCATTAATATAGATATGGAATTAGTACTACCCATATATAATGTGCATCCTTATTTTTCCCTCAAAATTTTGGGCAAAAAGTGTGTATTATATATGGCAAAATATGGTGGCTTCCCAAGTAATGTGGTGGTGGTGGTGGTGGTGGTTTGGGGAGAATGAGGACCATACCTTCTTTTCTTTTAATATATTTTATTGATAATGCTATTACAGTTGTCCCATTTTTTCTCCCCTTTATTCCCTTCTGCCCTGTACTCCTCCTTCCATCATCATTTCCCCACCTTAGTTCATGTCTATGGGTCATATAAGTTCTTTGGCTTCCCCATTTCCCATACAATTCTTAACCTCCCCCTGTCTGTTTTGTACCTACAGTTTATGCTTCTTGTTCCTGGTACTTTTCCCCCATCCTCTTCCCTTTCACTCCCTACTAATAACCCTCTATGTGATCTCTATTTCTGTGGTTCTGTTCCTGTTCTAGTTGTTTGCTTAGTTCATTTTCTTGTTTTTTCAGGTTCAGTTGTTGATAGTTGTGAGTTTGTTGTCATTTTACTGTTTGTATTTTTGATCTCCGTTTTCTTAGATAAGTCCCTTTCACATTTCATATAATAAGGGCTTGGTGATGATGAACTCCTTTAACTTGACCTTATCTGGGAAGCACTTCATCTGCCCTTCCATTCTAAATGAAAGCTTAGCTGGATAGAGTAATCTTGGATGTAGGTCCTTGCCGTTCATGACTTTGAGTACTTCTTTCCAGCCCCTTCTTCCCTGCAAGTTTTCTTTGGAGAAGTCAGCTGATAGCCTTGTGGGAACTCCTTTGTAGGTAACTGTCTCCTTTTCTCTTGCAGCTTTTAAGATTCTCTCCTTATCTTTAATCTTGGGTAATGGAATTATGATGTGTCTTGGTGTGTGCTTCCTTGGGTCCAATTTCTTTGGGACTCTCTGAGCTTCCTGGACTTCCTGGAAGTCTTATTTCCTTTGCCAGTTTGGGGATGTTCTTCTTCATTATGTTTTCAAATAAGTTTTCAATTTCTTGCTCTTCCTCTTCTCTTTCTGGTACCCCTATGGTTGAGTTGTTGGAATATTTAAAGATGTCCTGGAGGTTCCTAAGCCTCTCCTCATTTTTTTGAATTCTTGCTTCTTCATTCTGTTCTGGTCGAATGTTAATTTCTCCCTTCTGGTCCAAACTGTTGATTTGAGTCCCAGTTTCCTTCCCTTCACTGTTGGTTCCCCGTACATTTTCCTTTATTTCACTTTTCATAACCTTCACTTTTTTCTCTATTTTGTGACCATACTCAACTATTTCTGTGAGCATTGTGATTACCAGTGTTTTGAACTGTGCATCTGATAGGTTGGTTATCTTTTGATCACTTAGTTGTGTTTTTTCTGGAGCTTTGATTTGTTCTTTCATTTGGGCCATATTTCTTTGTCTTGGCCCACCTTTTACGTATTTGCCAGGTCAGGGCAACCCACATCAATAAGTTGTGGCACTGTATGTGGGGGAGGGGTCAGAGAGGGACAGTGCTGATTGCTTGGCGCTAGGCTGGCTTTCTGTCACTTCTTCTGCTACCCACAAGCAAATTGGACCCTTCTGGTGCTGATTTGCAGGTTGGTGATTTTGTGTACATTCTAGAGCCCTGTGGGTCTCTCCAATGAACTCTCCTGTGAGGCTGTGAGTTTCTCCCTCTGCCTCAACACCCACAGGTTTTTTCAGTCAGAGGTTTTGTGGCTTTATTTCCCCTTGCTGGAACCCTGGTTTGCACAGTCTGTCTTGCTCCCTAGTTGTTCCTCCTGGTTTATCCGCACACAAATGTGGGACCACCTGCTCTGCCAGCCACCACCTCGCCTGCCCCAGTCCTCTGGCCACTGCCTTGTCATGAGTCCTCTCTCCTCCTGCTGCCTATCTCTGCCCCTCCTTCTGGTCTGGATGAATATTTCTTCACTAACTCCTTGGTTGTCAGACTTCCATGCAGTTTGATATTCTGGCATTTCTGGTTATTTTTTGTTTTTAAATTTGTTTTGTCCTTTTGTTCCTGCGAGAGGCCAAGTGTGTCTGCCTATGCCTCCATCTTGGCCAGAAGTCCCTGTTCTTTGCTAATATAAGCACTTAATGCAATGAATTTCCCTCTAAACATTGCCTTAGGTGAGTATCTCAGTTTTGCTATATTTCATTTTCATTTTTATTCACTTTAAAATGTTTTCTAATTTGCCTTGTGACTTCTTTTTGCTGTAGAAGCCATTTAGGAGTCTGTTGTTTAATTCCCAATATTTGATTTAGTTATTTTTTTGAACTCAAAGTATAAAGTTCTAATACATTGGAAACTTTTTGGTGAAAAGGCATTTGAATTTATACATGACAACATTGCATATTTTTCACAGTAAAGTGAAACATTGTCATGTTATTTTCATTGTATGAACTTCAAAAACATCATCCTCAGCTATTTTATTATGCTTAGGAATATTTTTAAATCAGATTTGAAGGCAAATATGGGGACCCTTCTGAGTTACATCTTGTTTTTATTCTTTTTAGTGCATTATTACTGGGTGAAACTGGATTCTGAAAAATTCATGAAAGATACTAAACACTTATACTGCTTCAAGAATCTGGAACTGAATTATGAAAAGGAAGACAGAAATAAGAAATTGGGAACCTGAAGAGCCCTGCAAAAAAACACCAAAGGAATGTTACCATTTTCTGTTGTTGCTGTGGTCTGATAGAGGAAGTGGGCACTGTCAATGCAGGGAATGTGCCCTGTGCTCATGGCAGCAGGGCATACACCTGTGCCTCACCCACAAGAAGGCTTTGTTGGGCCCTATACAGTCTTTGCTTACTTTTGGAACAGGCTGACCCAATATCATTTGTCATCAAGTTTTCTTTTCACACTGTGGTTTATTTCTGTGTATCCATTATGGATGGGTCTCAAATGCATTCATGCTCTCCATGTTCATCCCAACACTGGCCAAGCCAGTGTCCATGTAAAGAGAACAGTCATCAGTGATAATGTATTGTGTAAGACCTTTACATCTTATAAATTTTCTCTTTTTTCTAAAAAGAAATAATAAAACTCCAAACCTCACCAGGTTTTGGTTTTGGTTTTGTTTTTTTCAAATAACCCTCTTATGAGAAGCATTCCCTTAGTGGCCCACATAGGCCTCTGATTCCCAAGTGAAAGACTGTATGATAATTTATAGTTGATTACATTTTACTTGGACATGAGATGGCAGGAAAGGTGAGTGTGGGTAGGAAGGAAATCCAGTTTCAGAATCGCCAGATGATTGAGACCAAGTATGGCTGCCATATCTGGTTTATCCACCTTTGAGAGGTAGGGGTAAGCATGTTAGGCCATACAAATGCCCCTTTAACTGGAATTGCATGGTTGTCCAAATATCCAGGCTGGTATAGCTTCAGTAATATGAAGAAAGAACCACACTCTGCCAAAGAGTTTCTCAGTTCATTTTAATCTTCTAGTGGCATAGCTATAGTTATCATTTTTAGACATTATATGAGGTTAATAGTATTTTTATATAACATGTATAATATATTCAGCGATTATATTAAACAGTTATCCTCTCTTGAAATACTCCTTGCTTACCAATAGAAGAGACACCCTTACTTGGCATTTTTTATAATGCTAAAACTATCTGTGACCTTTATAATAACTCTGAGTCCCTGTAGTCTGACCCAATTGTTTACTTCAAATAAAAACATAGAAAATGTGGGAAAAAATAAAAAGCTCAGATCATATCTTCAGTGTACAATTAAGTAGTTGGAATTTGGAGTTGAAAAGGGGGTTGCCAGATTGCTATATGCTGAATTGATACAGATGGCACAGTATAATGCATGATAGTTTAAATCTGGATTTGAAATCATTACATCCCAGATGCAAACCCCTGGTCAGCTCCCCCAGCTCTGTGGACTGCAAAGTACAAGAAGCTCTTCTGTTTGAGTTATCTAAGTAGGCTTTTACAGAGTGAATTCGAATTCACTTTGAAGTTACTTGAACCTACAGTTTTATAAGCTAGTTGTAAGGTTGCAGACTTGCTGAACAGATTTGTCATACATTTCCCTGCCACAGCATTTTATCAGCACCAGTTATTGAACAGCTGCAGCCTGTCCTTGTGGTAATGGGCAATGAAGATAGCACAGAGAGAAGAGCTAATGTGCTTGATGTTTGGATAGTGGTAATATGATAAAATCCCTCATAACCCACAATCTAGTTCCTGGATGACATTTCAAAGGGTCTTAGAGAAATTGGAGTGTGAGCAGTACCAGTCTGATCAACTTGTGGAAGGGTCTAAAAAGCATGAAGGAAAAAGAGCTGAAGGGAAAAAAAAAACTCAGAATATTTGGAAGACATGAACAGGACACTGGGTCAGGGTCAAAACTAGGAGCAGTGGGTCTGAGTTGCATTAATATAGATGCTGGCTTGACCAGAAATCCAAAAATCATGGTGTTACAGAGCTGTGTTCCCTACCAAGGCTCTGGGGAGGACTTTTTTTCCTTGCCTCTCTCAGCTTCTGGTGGCTCCTGGCTTTCCTTGGCTTGTGGCCACATCACTCCAATCTCTGCCTCCATCTTTACATGGCCTCCCCCGTGTCTGTGCCTCAAATCTCCCTCTGTTTTTTCCTTGTGACACCTGTCATTGGATACAGGGCCCACCCTAAATCCAGAATGATCTCGAGATTTTTTGTTTAGATTTTATTTATTTATTTTTAGAGAGGGAAGGGAGGGAGAAAGAGAGAGAAACATCAATGTGCGGTTGCTGGGGGTCGTGGCCTGCAACCCAGGCATGTGCCCTGACTGGGAATCGAACCTGCGATGCTTTGGTTCACAGCCCACGCTCAATCCACTGAGCTATGCCAGCCAGGGCTCATCTTGAGATTCTTAACCTGCAAAGACCCTTTTTTCAAATGATACCACACTCACAGGTTCCAGGGCTTAGGAGCACCTAGCATTGGGGGTATCATCCAATCCATGTAGACAGTGTCCTCTCCCCTTTGGAGCTGGCCCACCTCCTGAGCTGTCTTCTCAGCTTCCCTTACTGTGTTGGTGGCCATCTCTGTCACTGAACTGGAACCCTGGGTGCCCTTGGAGTTCCCCAGGCAGGAGCCAAAGGCACTAGTACCTTGGTAAAGCTCTCATTGGTACAAGAAGAAAATAGAATGACGGTCTTTCCCCTTTGCTGAATTACGGCTAAATTCCCATTCCTGCTGACCTGCTGCTCCTCCACCATCTTTAGGTCCTATAGCTTTCTTCCCCACTCAGCTAAGGATTAGACAGTTGACAGGAAGGACAAGACAATGTATACCCCTAAAGAAGACAGCATTGAGGAGGGGGCAGATCTACCCTCAAAACTCCAGATGGATAGGTGCTGCTGGTTGAAAGCTGATAATCACTGAGAATAAAGTCAATTCCCTCCCCCCACCAAAAAACAAAGATGCTGGCTTGATAGAAGGTAAAGCTTTCTAACAACACCATTCAAAAGCAGATGGCGAGGTTGGGGACTATTACTGTTTGAGCAGAAGTTCTGAGCCTTATGTGTGGGGAGATTTTTATTTAATTAATTATATTTCATCCCTCACATGCAGGGAACATGGTAAATGTTGGAAAATGTTTGCTACTTTTGTAGCATTGTATTGAAGGAAGGTTTTCTATGATCCTAAGGTCACTTTCAACACATAGGAACAGAGAAAAAGCAGTGTACCTCAAGAAGGTCAAATGTAACTACTGGGCAAGGTAACAAAAAATGAAACTCAAGAAGAAAGCCCATGACATCCACAGCTGCATCAAAAACACACTAATTTCTGCTTTCCCCACCCCCTTTCACTCTTTCTAAAGGCCATTTCTCTCACTGTGGGACTAATGGCTAAATTGGGTTTTGCATGTCGTTCTACTTGCAGAGCATAAACTCTGTCTTTACACCCCTCCTAACATCTCCAGCTCCCTTCTGCATGTTTATAAAGCCAGCTGTTTATTGTCCATGAAAACATTATGTGAATGAGTATGGGAGAGGAGAATCATACCATGTATGGCTTTTCTGAGGAGTCTTGGCAGACTGCAGCACAGTATTTTAAACAGAGCACTGTCTGATAATACTAGGTCCTAGGCTACGTTAATCTTGCCTTTCGTGGTTTACTTTATGGGAGACCAAGTTCTTCTAGTGATACAAAATCTAGACCAAATAAAGACACCTTCTGGGGCTGGGGGTTGGACACTCTAGTATTGCCACACAGTTGTTGGTCCTCAGGGCGGCATTTTCTCGATCAAACTGCCTCCTGACTGGATGGGTGCCACCTGGCAGATAGAGAATGTGGTATTTCATTGATTTGATCATAAGGAACACATAGTTCCACCAACTCACAATCTCCTCCAATATTGTGTCAGTTAGTAATTCCAAAGTGGTGATCCAGAGTGGTGATCTTTTCTGCCAAACAGATCTGTCGGATTTCCTGCCCTTTTTCAGCCCGGCACTTTCAGAATTCTTAATTTGCAATTCATTGCTGATTTGGGTTTTTTAAAATTAGAGTTAAGAAACCTCATCTCAGAAGAAATGGGATAATATCAAATGTAGAGCCTCACAGTGATCATACTAGAGAAGATGATACCTGTTTTGAGGGGAGCCTGCCTCCCATAGTCACTGCCAAGGTTTTTGTTCTCTCCTGGGGTTCATACACTAGTACACTAATTTTTAGAAGTTCTGGAAAACAAAACCTTCAGTTCCCATTATGAAAGTTATCTATTTGTGATGGTATTTTAGATTTGTCAAATTAATTTTTTATAATATCATATTTATTTGTAGGGAACCTTAAAAATAGCTTTTCTTGTTTTTGAGTCTTTCCTGAGGGTTGGTGCATCAGAGGCTCTGTCATCAAGCAGAAAATGTATTGCGTCTGTTGAAGGAGCTTTAGCTGACAACCCCCCTGCAGTAGGGAGGTGGACCTGGACCAGGCATGGGTATGAGGAGGTGGCCTCCCAGAGGGAGTGGAGAGCCACGGGATGAGGTGGAGTTGACCAGGTGAAAGTGGTGAGCCACAAGGAAGGTAAAACAACAGGTGCAGTTCCTCAAGGTGTGAGAGAGGGATCATTAAGACAACTGCCAGCATGTCAGTAGGACTGGATTCAGGAAGAGGGGGTCACATGCAGGGTCATGTTGGGAAACAAGATTGAGAGGTGAGCAGGGACAAGACCCACAGAGATCTGGTAAGTCATGATAATGCATTTGGACTTCACATGTCCCTTATGTTCTCCAGACTGATTTGTTCTAGTTCTTCAGCAGTTTCTACCATGATGTGGCCTTCAGAGTGGCCTTGGGAACTGAGCACAGCTCTGCTGATGCAGTTTGAACAAGGACCCTGGACAGTGGTGTAGTGGTCTCAACAGGCTAAGGGGCTGCACAGACTTAGGGTTGAATCCTGGCTGTGCTGTTGACTTGCTGTATCCACTTGGCAGTTTATTTGTTCACTCAGCTCTCTGAACTTCCCTCCACTATCTGTACAATCTTGGAGCATGTTTGTAAGGGTTAAAAAGAGTTGTATACAAAGTGCTAGGCATAGAACCTTACAGTGGCACACGTCTGGGACACCAGGCATATTACTGTGATAATGCAGCTTAATGTGACCAAAGTGCTTTCTTTCAGTAGCTGTACACCTGTGGCTCTTAAGCCTGCAGGTAACTAAAATCCAAGGCTTACTCCATATAACCACTCTCTGACCAGCAGAGACCCCAACTGAAGAACTAATTTTATTCCTGTTGGACTCAGCTCATGATTCTGGACTATTGACATAGTTCACATGTCATGCTGGATATTTCTGCCAGCTTTGTGTCATCCTCAGACATGTTTTCATCTTTAGTCTTGGATAAACACAATGCACAGCATGGAGTTGGCACTCCATTAGAAATCAGGTCAAGAGATACATGGTTTGTATTCTCACTTAATCCACATTCTTCCTTCCCACATCACGTGTTGGTGCTAAAATCAAGCTATACTATTTTCACAGTATTTTGGTGATGAATCCAATGATTCTGTCAGAAAAAAAATATTAGTACAGCACAGTGTGTTATTTGCAGACTCATGCTATCTCCCAATGATCGCTGTGTTCATTTCCACAGGCTCACAAGCTATCTTTCTGATCATCTGTTGTAGAATGTTTTCAGGAATCCGCATCTCACTGGCCAGCCTGATGTGTCTGGAATCTGTCTTTTTGAAACTAGGATTTTTGACATTTGGTTTTCTGTCCTCTTCTTTTTCACAGTAGTTTTCAGTTATAAGTGGTCAGTCTGTCCCATGATCATATGTTGAAGTTATTTCAGAACTTTTGAAACTTCAGTTCATTCAGAGAACTGAGTCAGTTTTTTACCTACTGTGGGCTTTGGGTTTCCTTTTACAATGTTTATTTGGCCTTTTTTGAGTTTGAAACATTTGCAGAACAGGTGTAGGTAAAATAGCTAACTTAATTGGAGCACTTGAGCATGACCAAGACTGTTCAAAGCCCTTTATGTGTGTAACCTCTTGCAACCGCGACAGCCTTTTTATTCCCATTTTACAGTTGAGTAAACTGAGACTTAGAGTGGTGAGGTAACTGTGGAGAGCCCTGAAGGGTATGAAATCTTACCCTATTTACAGAGCAATCAGCCTGCCCACAGTCTCCTGGATGCTGGCAGAACACAGGAGACCTAGGGCAGAGGCACGCCTGAGCTTTATTACAGCAATAGTGGAAGCTAGTGTCAGAGTTTCTGCTGGCTCCCTGAACCCTGATTTCCACAATTAAACATTCCTGGAAATACAGTTTCAAAGCAAAAGCAGTGAACACCTCTGCTCAATAGATGTGCAGAAACACCAGAGGCCACAAGGAATTATCACCCAACAGGAACTTCCTCAAACAACTTCATTAGGAGGCAGGACTCAAAGCCGGGCCGTGAGGCCCCATAGCCTGCACTGTCAGCCTCTCCCACCCTCACTGGACTGCTTCCATGATGACAACATGAAGAGAGGAGCTGTGTCACCACCTTCACACAGTGGATCTCTTACGATCCTGCTCTGAACATCATTCTTATTCTAATCCCATTTTTCTTTTCAGTCACTCCTTCCATCCCCCTTGTGAGCCTGTCCAGATCCCCTCTCTACCTCTCTCCTCCCTATTCCCAGGAGGCAAACTGTGTGTTCTTGCTCAGGTTCTTGTTAGGTTTGGACAATGGGAGGTCTCTGCAGGTGATCTGAGGATTTGGAGAACAAGGCATGGCGTGGGTTCTCCTGGCTCCCTCCCTCTATGAAGGCGAAGGTGCAGCACCTGGCAGGCATCCTCAGGGACTTCTTCCTGGCAGCTGTTTCTGAGTTTTCCAGTAACCCTCCCCTCTCTACCTTAACCCTGTCCCTTCATTAATTCTCCCCAGTTGCCTCATTAAAGTAGGTTGCCTCCTCACCAGACTCAGTACTCCTTCACAGCCTACCCCTATGGCCTGGCTGCCTGTCTCAGGGTGTCCTTCCTCACAATGCGTGCAGGCACCTGGACTGTTTGTTCTGCTTGTTGACACTGGAGTCATGAGTGCTGGTGCCAGTTTGCAGCTAATTTCTCTGGACATTATGGGGATTTTTCTCTGTAGTTCTTTCTGGGTCACCTGTTAACAGTTTTATCTGAGCACCCTGCCCCTCTTTTACTTTAAAGTCCTTAGTCAAGGATCTGCATTTGTAGTGCTCCCTGTCCTAATATTGTAGGCAAGAGATGGCCAGGGACTTCCTCTCCTGAAGCTTTCCTTACATTGAAGGAAGAAATTAGGATGCCTCACCTGTCCCCTTGTCTCTTGGTTTCTACCCTGAAGAAACATCAGAACTTTTAGAATTATTCTAATATTGTACAATAGCCACTGGCTACATGTTTCTTTTATTGCCTGTGCTTTTGGTATCATGTGCAAGAAATCATTGCTAAGGCCAATGTCATGAAAAATTTTCCCCATATTTTCTTGTGGGAGTTTTATGGTTCAGGTCTTACATTTAAACCTTTAATCCATTTTGAGTTATTTTTATGAGTGGCACAGTATTAAAAATAACCATAGCTACAATAATTTGTTAATGGATATGCAATATTAAAAAGTGTAAGTTCCCCAGGTGATTCCATGAGCAACTAAGGCTGAGAACTAGTGTAGTAGATCTTACTTTCCCTGACGAAGTTCCTTAATCATGCCCTTCTTTCCTAAACTATAATGTATGTGGGGTAGTATCTCACATGTAAAAATGCTTTTGCAGACATTATCCCCTTATTGGAACAATTCTGTGCTATAACCAGAGAACAATTACACCATTATGTAGATGAGGCCACCAAGAAGGAAACTGACTTGTTTGAGATCAAAGAAATAGTGATTGTGCCATGACTTGAACTTAAGGCTCTTAACTCCTGGGCCTCACCTCATTCCTTTATTTCTTCATTCGTTCGTTCGTTCATTCATTCATTCATTCATTCATTATAGTTACTGTGCTAGTTGCCAGGCAAACAAAGATGATATAACCCAGCCCTGACTCTAGGTTCCACTGTCTACTGAGAACACAGTTGACAGGTAAAAAGGTAACCAAATCAGAGTGGCAAGTGCTTCAGCAAAGTCCTCAGAAGATGGCTGAGCAAGTCTTCCAAATCACTCAAAGGAAGAGATTTTTGAAGGGAATGCCAGGGCAGTTTGGTTGGTGGTCTAGGACATATAGAGGATACTTAGGCAACAGTGGACAGCTATATAAAGATATACCCAGAGAACAAACCTAGAGAAACAGAACATTCTGGGACTTTCAAGGGAGGTTTAATATCTGGACATAATGCTTCATTCAAGACCTTGCAAGTCTTTTCCATCAAAGTCTTATTTTTCATTAGCAGGTTATTCCATAAAATTGGGGCAGTATCCTGAGGGCAACACCAGCACTCCAATTTCTGGACCATTTGGGGTGGTATTCAGAGGAAATAGGCTTTGGCCTCAGTGTCTTGTCTCTCTCAGGGCCAAGCACAGAGACAGGCTTTGCCTTTTTTGTGGTATGATGAATGAGGTGCCATCCTGAGGGGGCTCAGTGCAGGAGGTGAAAAAGCCCAGAACTTGGCACCTGCACAAAGTGAAGCAGAAAGAGCAATGCATGTCTGGTCAGAAGCTCCAGGTCTAGCTTCTCATCCTGTGGAAGTGCTTAGAGATCAGACCTTAGGAAAGCCATTTGACCTGTGAGTCTCTCTCTTGACTGTACAGTAGCATGCCTCCCACCATGCATTGCTGTGAGACTCAAGATGATAATGCCCTGGCTGTTGTGGCTCAGTGGATAGAATACTAGCCTTCAAAGCAAAGGGTTGCCAATTCTATTCCCAATTGGCACATGCCTGGGTTGCAGGTCCAGTCCCCACTAGAGGGTGCGCAGGAGGCAACCACACATTGATGTTTCTGTCTCTCTCTCTCCCTCCCCTTCTCTCTAAAAATAAATAAAGTCTTTTTAAAAAAGATGATAATAATCCAGGATAGGTGCAGTGAGAAGGGAGCGGCTCAGTCAATGCTGCAACTGCAGTGGAAGGGAGCGGGTGATAGGAAATAGAGGACAGGATCCTTATTCCTGCTGTCTTTGCAAACCCTGGGTGCCAGACGTGGGTTCCAAAAGTTGTGGGCTGGATCAGATCAAAGAGTAAAAGGGAATGCAGAAGCCTGCTGAGTATCCACAGACATGCTGTTTGCCTCAATTTCCGGGTTTCTTTCTCACACACGCTGCAAGTGTTTCTGCTCAACAGGAAAACAGAAATGCAGCATGGGTATCTGACAGCAAAGAATGTTCTCTCCACATTTCTCACTGCTTCCCAAAGATAGGATGCTTCTGATAGGGGCAGGGAAAGAAGAGGCCCTCCCTGCTGGGGCAGGGGTTGGGGGCATCCCAGAGATCCAAACCAAGCTGTGCTTTTGTTGAGAGCAAGTCCCTGGGCATAATTATTATCCAAATCTAGCAACCATTTGCCTGGGAATAGAATGGGATTATTTTCTCTTACACAGGATATTCCACACTCCTATCCCTCCCAAGATGTGCTGGTTTAAAGGATTACTTTTTAAACCTTTTGTTTGTAAATAGTTCCAAACTTATAGAAAAGTTGCAAGAATAGTACAATAGTACTCCTATATCCTTTAGCCAGATTTGTCTATTGCTCACATGTAGGAGACCATTCTGCATGGCATGGACCCAGCTCCCACTCAGAGATGCACAGGACCCACACCCACGGATAGGCTCTCCCGTGGGGAATCAGGCCTGCATGTACCTACACTGCTATGACACTTGTTTTTGCTAAAACTCCGCAGTGTGGAGTATAGCTGGTTCAACCACTTTTCCCTTTGCATTTGCAAATACCCCTCTTCTGTGATGTGAGTAGCGCCATCACCTCCTTTGTTTTCTGTAAAAGGTAACCACCTAAAGCGAACCTGTGCATAGTAAATGAGGACCATCATGTAATGTGCTGAGAAACCCAATAAAGGCCTGTCAAGGCAAGGGCACAGGCTTTTTCTACCTTTGAGAGAAAAGCCATGCTGTCCCTTTCCCTCCACAGGACTCTGTAGTCTGTGTGAATTTCTTGTGCCTCATCCACAATGTGGCAGACCCCTCGAGCCGGGGTCCACATCATAACATATTGCCGCATATGCTTTATTACTGTTCGTTTACACAGTTATATATGTGCACATTTTTCCCTGAATCATTCGAGGATAAATTACATTCACATTTGAGGGTAAGTTGCATATCTCACAACAGTTGAACCCTGTATACTTCAGTGTGTGTTTCCTAAGAATTAGGGACCTTCTCTTACAAAACTACTGCACAGTTGTCAACCTCAATTGGTTTAATGCCCTTTCATTTATTGTCCTTATTCTATTTTTTAAAATATATTTTATTGATTATGCTATTATAGTTGTCCCATTACCTCCCTTTCATTCCCCTCCACCCTGCACACCCTCTCCCACCCACATTCCCCACCTTTAGTTCATGTCCAGGTATCATAAGTTCTTTAGCTTCTACATTTCCCACACTACTCTTGCCCTCCCCCTGTCTATTTTCTACCTACCATTCATGCTACTTATTCTCTGTACCTTTTCCCCCTCTCTCCCCCTCCCACTCCCCTGTTGCTAACCCTCCATGTGATCTCCATTGCTGTGGTTCTGTTCCTGTTCTAGTTGTTTGCTTAGTTTCTTTTTGTTTTAGGTGTGGTTGTTAATAATTGTGAGTTTGCTGTCATTTTACTGCTCATATTTTTTATCTTCTTTTTCTTAGATAAGTCCCTTTAATATTTCATACAATAGGGCTTGGTGATGATGAACTCCTTTAACTTGACCTTATCTGAGAAGCACTTTAGCTGCCTTTCCATTCTAAATGAAAGCTTTGCTGGATAGAGCAATCTGGGATATAGGTCCTTGCCTTTCATGACTTGGGATACTTCTTTCCAGCCCCTTCTTGCCTGTAAGGCCTCTTTTGAGAAATCAGCTGACAGTCTGATGGGAACTCTTTTGTAGGTTACTGTCTCCTTATCTCTTGCTGCTTCTAGGATTCTCTCCTTCATTTTTACCTTGGCTAATGTAATTATGATGTGCGTTGGTGTGTTCCTCCTTGGGTCCAACCTCTTTGGGACTCTCTGAGTTTCCTGGACTTCCTGGAAGTCTATTTCCTTTGCCAGAATGGGGAAGTTCTCCTTTATTATTTGTTCAAATAACTTTTCCAGTTGTTGCTCTTCCTCTTCCCCTTCTGGTACCCCTATAATTCAGATGTTGAAACATTTAAAGATGTCCTGGAGGTTCCAAAGCCTCTCCTCATTTTTTTTGAATTCTTGTTTCTTCATTCTTTTCTGTTTGGTTGTTTCTTTCTTCCTGCTAGTCCACTCCATTGATTTGAGTCCCCGTTTCCTTCCTATCACTATTGGTTCCCTGTGCATTTTTTTTCATTTCACTTGGCATAGCCTTCATTTTTTCATCTAATTTGTGACCAAATTCAACCAATTCTGTGAGCGTCCTGATCACCAGTGCTTTGAACTGTGCATCTGATAGGTTGGCTATCTCTTGGTTGCTTAGTTGTATTTGCTGTAGAGCTTTGATCTGTTCTTCCATTTGAGCCATTTTTCTTTTCTTTTCTTTTGTTTTTTTGTCTTTTCATGCTTGTTATGTATGAGGGGCAGAGCCTTAGGTGTTCACCAGGGTGGGGCAACCTGGTTGCTGGGTTGTGACACTGTATGTAGGGGCAGGGTCTGAGAGGGAACAATGGTGCTTACTCCACTCTGTGTCGAACTTCAGTCCCTTCCGCCACTTACCCCAAGCAAACTTGGCCTTTCTGGTGCTAATTCCAATGTGGGTGGCCTTGTGCACATTCTAGGACCCTCTGGATCTCTCCAGTGAACTCTCCTGTGAGGCTGGGAGTATCTCCCTGCACCTCAACCCCCACAGGTGTTTTCAATCAGTGCCCTGAGGCTCTATTTCCCAGCGCTGGGACCCAGTTTGCGCACAGTGCCTTCCTTCACAATCGCCGCCTTGCTGGGTCTGCCAGTTGCCACCCTGCTCTTTAGGTCTGCCAGCCACTGCCTGCACTCCCAGGGTCTGCCCACTGCAGTCTTGCACACCCAGCATGCTTTATGCGCCTGGCCTCATCACTCTTTGTGCCTCAAACCTTCTCTGCCTGGCTACCTGACTCCACCTCTCCTATCTGTCTGGATGAATGTGTCTATTTTAACTCTTTGGTTGTCGGACTTCCATGCAGCTCAGTTTTCCATCAGTTCTGGTTGTTATTCTGTTTCTAAATTTTTGTCCCTATCTTGGTTGTGCAAGGAGGCACAGTGTGTCTACCTTTGCTTCCATCTTGGCCGGAAGTCCCTTATTCTATTTTTGTTAGATGTTTTGGCAGGTGTTGCTACATTTTTATCCTTCAGCACCAGACTCAGTCTAAGGTCAGGCTGCCTTTCTGTAGCTTCTTTTTTCTCCAGAATACCCCTTAGCAGACCACTTCCCCGCCACGTGCCACAGTTTCCTCATCTGTAAGATGTGGGGTCAGAGCAGCTGATAACTGAGTCTTGTGATCATCTGATGGCCCAGGGTACCCAGCACAGTGCTTTACAGCCTAATTTCTCTGAAGATGTTTAATTAAGTCATGCTGTCCAGAGGATTGGAAATAGCTTTCTATTAGAGGGAACTTACATCTCACCATTCTCTCTAAAATAGGACTGTTTGCATTGGAAACAAATCTAGAGACTGTGTCCTGGCCTCTAAAAGATAACTATTTAATAATAGTAACAATGTATTTGGTGATTGTAGCATATGAATATGTGAAATGAATGACAGTAATTTCACAAGGTTTGGAAGGGATGCACTGAAAACATTTTGTTTTCAGTTAACTTCACTGCATGTCAAGTGGCATAGCGTTGTTTGAAGATGGACTTACATTAGTTTAAAATGTAGATTTTAAACTTTAGAGAAATTGCTATATGTTTTCTATAAGAAATCCACTTTAAATATAAAGATTCTGAGTTAAAAGTAAAGGGATGGAGAAAAATGAAGCATGCTAACACTAATCCAAAGAAAGCTGAAGTAGCTATATTAATTTCAAACAAAGCAGACATCAGAACGGGGAGAATTGTACGGACAAAGAGGGCCACTATATAATGATAAATTTGTCAGTTCTCTAAGAATGCATAACATTAGATGCATCTAACAACAGATCATCAAAATGCATGAGGCAAAATTGAAAGAGCTAAACAGAGAAATAGACAAATCCACTGTAGTAGCTGGATACTTCAACATCTCATCATCAGTAATTGATAGATCAAGCAGGCAGAAAATCAATCATGATAAAGTTGACCTGAACAACACTATTAATCAACAAGATCTAATTGACATTTATTGAACACCCTATCCATCAAAAGAAGAATATACATTTTTCTCAAGCTCACATGGAACATTCACTGAGATAGACTACATTCTGACTCATGAAACACACTTTAACAAACTTAAAAGATCAGCAATGTAACAAAGTCAGCTGTCAGGCCACAGTGAAATTAAACTAGGAATCAAGAATACTTGAAAATCCAATGCAAAACTTGAGAATAAACAATACACTTTTAAATAATTCATGGGTCAACAAAGTCTTCACAGAAATTTTAAAATATTTTGAACTAAATGAAAATAAACATACAACTTATTAAAATTTGTGGGATGAAATAACAGCAGTGCTCAGAGGGAAATTTATATCATGATGTACATATATTAGAACAGAAGAAAGAGCTAAAGTTAATAACCTAAGCTTCTTTCTTAGGAAGCCAAAGAAGGATGAGTAACTTAAACCTAGGGCAAGTAGGAGAAAAGAAATGAAAATATACTTAGTTTCCTCCTCCCCCCTCAAAAAAAAAAAGATATAAACAAGATGTGGCCTCACTGCTTACAGAAATAATTGTGATAATAATAGTAATAGTGACATCAACAACAGTTTCTTGGTGATGATGACTATGATGGTGATGGTGATGATGATAATGATGGGCAATACCTCTATAGTGCTCTTTATGTGCCAGATGCTGTTCTAAACAGCTGTCATGTATTCATACATTTAATACTTCAAATAGCCCTATGAGGAAAGTACTATTAGAATCCCTATTTCACAGACCAGGCATTGAGGCACAGAGCCATTAGATATCTTGCCCAAGGGCAAACAGCTACTAAGGGAAGGAACCAGAATTTGAAGGAGGCAGTCTGGCTCCAGAAGAGCCAGAACCACTGAGTTTCTCATCTGTCTGTCTTCTCCAGAAGAACAATGACTAGAACAATTTATGTGAAACAGGAATATATAAAGGATAGAAAGGGGAGGCCTAAGATGCCATCACAGGTTGTGTAAGAAGAAATAAAGATTCTCTTCTGAGTTTATGAGCTGTTGCTAAAGTTTGAGAAATTATAGAGGATAGGAATGCTGCCAGGAGACTTGTGGCAGAAAAATTCTGCACAGGAATTTACTGGGGAAATGCCACAGGTTTGTTCTTCAGACAGTACATTGATCCATGTCTTGGATAAAGTCATGCTCATCAAGTGGGCTGATTTGCAAAGGGAAAAAGCAAGAGAGCCCCCAAGTAATGCCAGAATCTAGAGCCCACTTTCTATACAATACAGTTAAACAATATTATTTGGGTAAAAATACAAACTTGCAAAATGTAGGCTAGACAGGTCGTAGATGAAGAGGGGTTTCTTTGAAGATGAACCTGGGGTTTAGCAAACCACAAGCTGCAAATGAGTTGCAAATGTGATATAGCTGCCAAAACATCAGGCCTGTTTCCAGTCTCATTGAAAGGGATCTGGTGTTCATGCTAGAGGTGCTAAGCCGGTTACCACACCAGAATAATTGGAAAATTTTAGATGCTAAACCCTGCCCCATGAGGTGCTGATTTAACAGGTCTGGACTGAGATGAGGGACTGAGGATGTGTAAAAGTTCTTGAGGTGTTTGACCGAGGTATCATTGGCAAATATGCTTTCCTATACGGTTGGTTCCCTGTTCATTTTGTTGATGTTATTTTTAGCCATGCAGAAGCTTTTTATTTTGATGAAGTCCTATTTGTTTTTTTTTTTTTTTTCTGTATGTCCTTTGCCCTAGGGGACATATCAGTGAAAATATTGATACATGGAATATCTGCAATTTTTCTGCTGATGTTTTCCTCTAGGACTTTTATGATGTCACGACTTACATTAAAGTCTTTTATCTATCTTGAGTTTATTTTTGTGTATGGTGTAAGTTGGTGGTCAAGTTTCATTGTTTTGCATGTAACTGTCCAGATTTCCCAACACCATTTGTTGAAGAGGCTATTTTTACTCCATTTTATGCTCCTGTCCCCTTTGTCAAATATTAATTGACCATAGAGACTTGGGTTTATTTTTGGACTCTCTGTTCTGTTCCATTGATCTATGTGTCTGTTCTTATGCCAGTACCAGACTGTTTTGATTACAATGGCCTTGAAATACAGTTTGATACCAGGTATTGTGATCTCTCCTACTTTGTTCTTCTCTCTCAAAATTGCTGTAGTTATTCGGGTCATTTATGGTTCCCTATAAATTTTTGAAATGTTTGTTCTATATCTGTGAAATATGTCATTGGTATTTTCATAGGGATTGAGTTGAATCTATAAATTGCTTTGTGTAGTATGGACATTTCGATGATGTTAATTCTCCCAATCTATGAACACAGTATATTCTTCCATTTGTTTGTGTCTTCCTTCGTTTCTTTCTTCATTGTTGGGTAGTTTTCTGAGTACAGGTCTTTTACTTCCTTGGTTAGGTTTATTCCTAGGTACTTTATTTTTCTTGTTGCTATAGCATGAAACTTGAAACAAGGGTTTGATCTCAAAAATATATAAAGAATTCACATGATTCCACACCAGGTAGACAAACAATCCAATAAAAAATGGACAAAGGACCTGAACAGATACTTCTCTAAGGAGGCCATACAGAGGGCTCAGAGACAAATGAAAGGATGCTCAACATTACTAGCAATCAGAGAGATGCACATTAAAACCACAGTGAGGTACCACTTCACACCACTGAGAATGACCATCATTAACAAATCACAAACAACAAGTGCTGGTGAGGTTGTGGTTTTCTCCAGGGCACCCTAGTGCACTGCTGATGGGAATGCAGACTGGTGCAGCCACTATGGAAAACAGTATGAAATTTCCTCAGAAAACTAAAAATAGAACTGCCTTTTGACCCAGCAGTTCCACTGCTGGGATTATATCCTAAGAATCCTGAAATACCAATTCAGAAACCTATGCACTCCAGTGTTCATAGCAGTGCTATTTACAATAGCCAAGTGCTGGAAACAGCTTAAGTGCCCATCAGTAAATGAGTGGATCAAAAACCAGTGGTACATTTAAACAACAGAATACTAATCAGCAGAAGGAAGGAACGCCTACCTTTTGTGACAGCATGGATGGAACTGGAGAGTATTAAGTGAAATAAGCCAGGCATTGAAAGCCAAATGCCATATGATCACACCTATAAGTGGAACCTAATAAACAAAACAAACAAGGGAGCAAAATAGAACCAGAGACATGGAAATAAAAAACAAACTGACAGTAACTAGAGGGGAGGTGGTTAACAGGTGTAAGTAGGAGAAGGGTCAAGTAAAGGAATATGTATAAAGGACCCATGGACAAAGACAACAGGGAGTGGGGAGAATTGAATGTGTGAGATTGGGGGTAGGTAGAGCAGGGGAGAGTAATGGGAGGAAATGGGACAACTGTAATTGAACAATAATAAAAAAACTTTTTTTAAGTTCTTCAGGTGTTTGAAATGGCAGTGGGATTAAGAAATCATAGTCGTCCTAGAAATGAAACCAAAATGGTTCTGAGCATCAAGGTGAAGAGAATATGAGGAGCCAGGCCTTCCAGGGTCAGCCTGGTTCACACCAGAGGCCCAAGTGAACATTTGCAATATCTGTCTAAAGTTGCCTCCCAAACCTATTCTATACTTTAGTTTTGGGTCTTCAAAGAATTCTTAACCTTTATCAACTCCACATGCTAGTGGGATCATCCTCAGTTCTGGGCTTTACCATTTTTATTATAGATGTCAAGAGACTGCAGGCTTTGGCACTAATAGTAGTGGTTAGAAAAGTATCTCTAAAGGAGCTGACACACAGTAGGTCCTCCCCCCAAGAGATGCTGGGTCCCTTCCTAGCTTTCCCTGTTCTTCTGTCCAGGTGTGAAGCATGTACTACACTAGAGCAATGCAGCCTTTTCAGGTGGTGTGGTAACTAGCTTCCACAATGACCCCCCAGGTATCATCGTCTTCTGGTGTTCGGGCTTGAGTGTAGTGCCCCCTTTCATTGAAACAGGGCTGACCTTTGTGATCAGTAGAACACATCAAAATTAATGATGTGGGACTTCAGGAGTAGGTCAGAAAGGGCACTGCAGCTTCAACCTTGTGTTTTGGAGTTACTTGCTCTGGGGGAAGTGAGGTTCCATGTTATGAGAGTATTCTAGCAGCCCCCTGAACATCCCCACAAGGAAATAAACCAACTATAGCACCAACTTGTCAGTCACGTAAATGAAACACCTTGGAAATGGGTTTTCCAGCCCCAGTTGGGCCTTCATATGAATGTGGCACTAGCTAGTGACTTGTTGAACTGTATCATCACAGCCACACACCTCAGGCCTCTTATTACATGAGAAAGAAATGAACCACTAATGTGCATAAACCAGAGGTTGACAAATTACATCCCATGGGCTGGCTGCCTGATTTTGTAAATAAAGTTTTATTGGAATATGGACACATTCGTTTATGTATTGTCTGCAGCTGCTTTCACATTACAGTGGCAAAGGTGAGTTGTTATAACAGAGACTGTGTGTCCCACAGTCTGAAGTATTTACTGTCTTATCTGGTCCTTTGGGAAAAAGTTTGCCAACCCTTTATTGAAGCCATTGCTCTTTATTTTTTTCCTTTCTTGCAGCTGAATTTAATGCTTATGTGATAAATGGTCTAATCCATAGGTTATTTGTTCTTAAAGAACCATGTGACTCAATAATGTGGAAGCTCTTGGCAAATCTTGTCAGAAAGACTATCTGGCTTTCTGAAGCCTGCACTGACCAAAGGTTTGCTTCATCAATAGTAACAGTCAGGAAACAGAATCCAATTTAGCTAATATTCAAGAGACTTTAATAAAAGGGCTCCTTACAGAGGTGAGGGAGGGGCAAGAGAGCAAACACAGGATATTGGGGCACCCAGAGACCTGCAATAGTGGGAAGCCATTACCTCCTGCAGGGGAAAAGGGGGGAAGTAGAGCCCACTGTGTGCCCTTGAACCCCACTGATACACTAGGATCAATTAATAATTATGGTTCAAACTGTTTAAGAATTTAGATCCTGTTTGAACTAGCTGTGTCAGCAAAATTGGGTGCTAGAACAATTACCTCAGAAGAGGCAGCTTCTGGAATCATCTTGCTGCAAATATACCATCTGAGGAATTGTCCAAAACAGTTTGTGGCTGCATTTGTTTGTACAATTATTGCCCCTTTACTTGATTTTGCACATGTAAGCTGATTGTTACATCTAATCACACATATCTAAACCATGTTTTAGTTTTCACTTTTTTACTAGATTTTTTAAGCCTTGAGTATTGTCTATAATTAAAGGGAAAACTCACTAAGTTCTTGTAGCATTTTCAACCCCTGAGAAGCCTAGAATGTTCAAACTCTCTCCAAAGTACAAACGTCTCTTCAGTAGGGGTTTTCTGGGTCAGAGTAAAAGAGGCCTTGAAAAGCAACTAGATGGGGTCCTCCCTTTACCCTCCCAAGTATTTTTGGGCCAGAGCCAAACGTTCCACGTGTTCTCACCTAGTAATTTGCAAGCACCATCATGCTGACTTTCATTTTCAGTATATTCATGGTCTTACCTAACAGCACCTTCCAGAGCAGAACTACCATCTTCTTCCTTTAGATGCTGACACCCAGGCTCAGACTCCACCTCAGTTCAGATGTTTCAAAAGAGGCACCATAGCCCTGGCCAGTTGGCTAAGTTGGTTGGAGTGTTGACCCATGTACTAAAAAGATTGCAGATTTGGTTCCCTGTTAGGGCACATACCTACATTGCAGGTTGGATGCCTAGTTGGGGTGCATATGGAAGGCAACCAATAGATGCTTCTCACATAAATCAATCTCTCTTTCTTTCTCAAATCAATAACCATATCCTTGGGTGAGGATTAAAAAAAAGAGGAGCCACAATTTCCTTCTCTCAGTATGCCCTTCAAGGACTCTGCCTGGGGAGCAAGAGAAGCTTCAGAATGAATACCATGCGTGTATATGCTTATTTGTATTGAACTTGCCATTCCAGTTGCTATTGCTATTTAGCAAATTACCCCAAAAATTAGTTGTTAAAACAGCCATGTTATTACACTTATGGGATTTGATTGGTCAGGAATTTAGGCAGAGCACACATGGGAAGAACTTTGCAACCCAGTTGCTAAAGTTTTACCTGGAAAATTAATGCTGGGGGTGACTCAACAGTTGAGGGCTGAAATTATCCAAAGACTCCTTCATTCTCATGTACTGCTGGGGGGTGGGAAGATTTGAGGACTAAGACAGCTAACCACAGCACTCACCCTGGCTTCTCCATGTGGCTGGTCTTCCTAACAGCATAGCAGCTTCCACATATTTAAACTTACAGAGCAGCTCAGGCTCCAAGTGCTGGTATTGCAGTGAACCAGGTAGAAGCTGCATAGCCTTTTTGGATCCAGCCTCAGCAGTCACACAGCATCATTTCTGCTGTCTTCTGTGCTCCAAGCAGTCACAAGCCCACTTAGGTTCAAAGGAAGGGAAAATAGCATCCATTCTCAATGAAGGGAGTGTCAAAAAATTTTAGAGCTATGTTTTAAAACCAACAAACTTGCAAATGGGGGGACAGTTTCATTTGCCCTATAGAAAGTGGCATACATTTAAATGTAGTGTTTTATTATCTGTGGTTGAAGATCTCTACCCAGATACATGCACACAGGCCTGGCTGAGGGATATTTTTAATTGAACTACAGACACAAGATTTAAACTCCAAATAATAGATGTGTGGCAGTGATGGTGGTGGTGTGATGTGGTGTTATTAAAGAACTGTGGGCTGGCCTTTTCTGCACTATTATTCTCTCCTAACTGACGCATGATATCCATTTCAATCTTGAGAGGAAAAAACTTTGAAAATCATATAATTGCATCCTATTGGGGTAAGGCAGAAGGAATAGCTGAGAAGAAAGGACAAGGATATGAAAAAAGTGTGATTGTTTGCTGATTCTTAAAGGAGATGGGACTGCCACCAGGCTGAGGAAACCATGAGGCCAGGAGCAGGAAAAGACAATATTCAAAGGAGGCTGAAGAGAACTTGGAATGGATTGGAAGAGAAAATAAAATCTGCCAAAAGCTAACAAGAGGTTATAGGGGGAAACTTTAGTTTGTTGGTGTGGGGGGAGGGAGAATAATTAATACAACAGAGGCCATGGCTAGCAATTAAATGAGGAAGAGGTTTAATGGCTCTTAGTAATGTCTCATGAACAGTGGGCTAGAGTATTGCTCCTGGTTTTGGAAAGCAAAATAGAAATTTCAAGGTTAACCATGAGACCAATGTAAACAATGAACAATTTTCAGACACTAAAGGGAGGAATCTGGTTACAAATATATAACAGGGTCATGATTTTGCAATGGATCATCCCCGAGAGAGAATTGGCCTCCCACACAACAACAGAAGTCATAGTTCTTAATTAAATTTTTAAGTTAAAGATAATACATATGGTATGTTCCTGTACAAAGATGTGTATTTTGATATTAGAAAAATATTTTTCTTATGTATCATAAAAACTGCAATTTTAAAATATACAAAAGTGAACTATTTTTAAAAGCAAAAAAATAAAAAACCCTCAATGTCTTTAAAAAATCAGAAATCTGGGCAGTTTTCCTGGAAGTCTTACCTGGGTCCACGCATGTGGTAGTGATTACCTGATAGTTAGACTGGGTCTGAAGAACCCAAGATGTTCCCACTCTCATGCCTGCATGTTGGCGGGACACCTTGGTTCTTCAATTGGCCTCTGATCTTCCTGTAGCCGAGACCAGCCCCCTCATAGCATGGCGGTCTCAGGGATCCAGGAAGGTGAAGGTAGAAGCTGCAAGATCTCTTAGAGCCTAGACTCATGAAGCCACACAGTGTCATATTCTATTGTTCAAAATAAGTCAGAAAACCAGCCCAGATTCAAATGCAGACTTAGAGTCCAAGGACAGAGTTTTGATAGGAAGGGCAGCAATGCCCCACTACAAAGGGGAATGGAGTCATTGAGGCCATTATTATAATGATCTACTATAAGCTATGGTCTGGTGAACAAGGATTGACCAAAACATGCTCCTAAGAGGATAAAGCAAGTCTCTGTGATAACACTGGCATATTAGCTAGTGTTCTTTGGTAGCACACAACAGGAACAGACTCTAGTTAAACAGAACAGTTATATATTAGAAGGGCAACAGAAAGCTCACAAACTTGATGGAAAAGTTTTATAATGAGCCCTCAAAAGTGATAAGAATTGGCCAGTTCTGGGCAGCTTTGAAACAGGAATTGATGGACATCCTTTGTAAGGAACTAATTACTGGAATAACTTAGTTCTAGCTTGTGTGTGTGTGTGTGTGTGTGTGTGTGTGTGTGTGTGTGTTTGGCATTTGGCTCATGGTTCAGTTTCCTTGGGGAGCTGATTTGGAGCATGTTCCCCTATCTAGAGTGGATAATGGGGGCAGGGCACCTTGATGAATTGGACCATGTAAAGTGGGGATGGAATAATATTCCAGAAGAAAAGTGAAGTACTGTGTAAAGAGAGAGAGAGGTGCTGGGCAGGCAAAAATGTCAGTTGTCTACTGATTTCTAACCACTCCCCAGGGGACTTATCTGGATTTTGGGGAGCAGGGGGGCACTTGACAGTGACTTATGTATGAATAAATTGTTCTATCTCAATGCCTCTGCTTCCTGTACTCCAATCCTTAAGAATGAAAACAATCATTAAAACACTTTTTTCCCCTCCTTCATGCATGAACTTTTGTCCCTCTGGACCTAACTTCTTAAATGCAAGTAATCCCAAAGATTTTATCATTCACTCTGTTTTATACTCAACATCATTTCTAAGGCATTTTAGCCTTTACCACAATATCAGTCCTCACCTCCTTGCAGTGACTCCTTCATCTAAGTCTTTGGTATTTACCATTTTCAATTTCCTGTGGGAATCCTTCACCTCAGTCCACTAGACTCAACCTGCTATTTCTCCCAAAACATACTATGGTAAATACCACATAGTGGCTCACTCAGGACAAATTTCAATCCCCTTACACATGTTTCCCTGTACTTTAGAGTTTGGAAAGATAAAAAGAATGTTTAAAACTCCTGTGCAACATGAGAGCCTCTCCTGATTCACTTCCACCAGGCATGCCTCCAGACCCCAATATGAGACATGAAAGGCAAAGTGGGAGATGTGAGGTGATGGGGCTCTGTGGAAGCTATATGGATAGCTCTGTGGAGGCTGTGTTTGGTGCCAGAGGCACTTGCTTTTTCTGGGGCAGCTTCTACTGTCCCATCTTCTAAAGTTACAGGCTCTGAGATGGCAGCAATAGGATTTCTGACAGAACATTCCTGTGGGGAGGTGGGACAGATCTCCGGGCTTCTTTGTTCTTGGCCATGAAGCACCCAAGTTTGGTTCCTGAAATTGGGAATTTTGTGATACCTAGTAGAAAGAAACTTTTCTGCATAAATTAGTTCAAGTGGATTCTGTCATCTGTAGCTCAGAACCCTGCCTGGCAGAAACACACACTAGCTCCCCAGTGCTGCAGTGCAAAGCATGAGCAATATGCTCTTTGTTCCCCACAAAACAGGGGCTCTGCAGCACTTTGCGCTTCCATGGGAGTGATGAGAGTTCTAGCTGCTTTGTCTTCTAGCAGGCGCCTGGTTTTGCCAGGACCTGATTGACTTGCTAAAATAAACAATGTAATTTAAGAAATGTTTCAATATCATAATATGACTTTGGGTGGAGGATAAGATATTAACACACATGTATATATATATTTGAAAGCCTTCTATTGCAATTGGGAAATGAATGTTTCTTACTAACCCTGGCTAGGTCTTTTGAGTTCAACTCCTCACTTTTGTTGACCTATATTATCACAGATGAAAGGTTTAGGGAAGTCTTCAAGGTTTTATTTCATTTAAATGAGAAAAATCTCTCAAAGTTTATGCATGTAGCTTTTCCTTGTGTAGGCAAACGGACTGTAGACAGAGCGGAATCATCACTGGAACAGGACAGGCTTCTTCACATTCCTCAGTGTCCTATGCATGGAGGAGGAGACTATGAATAAAATGGTTCAGGCACAGAAGTTCAGTTCCAGGATCAGTAATTTACTCATCATTTTCATGTAGAATTAGGGGGCACATTCAGTGACAAGAGGCATATGGTTAACAGCTAATTAATGCCTTGATGGAATTCTTATCAATTCAGGAGACTGCACTAATTTGAAATCATTGCCAGTTCCCTTTGTTAACATAATAAGCTGTGCTCTGTTGCCCCTGTCCTTCTCTCAAGCTTCCTCCCTGACTCCCAAAGTCTGTTGCAGAGCTTGATGAAGATTTGCATGTACGCGCCAGCCAAGACTCAAACCTTGCTTACATTGGAATCTGACTTCAGCACTCCAACTTCAGTTTTCCATCTACAGGAAATCTTGTTTCATTTTCCAAGGCAATGTTCTCAGCACATGATCTCCAGAGATCATGACAACCAGATCTCTGACTACTAGAGAATGCTTTCATCTTTGTCAGGGTCTTTTACAATGAGACTAGGGCCCAATGTTTGGTTGTGTTCTCTTGTTAGTGTGTGTGTGGTGGGATGAGGGAGAGGCAGAGAGCAAGGTAGGTGAGGAGGCAGAGGGTGGTGAGTTCATTCTTTCCAAAGAACCAAATAAATTACTTCTGGACAATCCATAATTTCAACATCTCCTGTTGCCTTGTCTTCCCTCTTTCGTTCTGACTCTAAGGGACCTGGTGGCTGGAGCAGGACAGCATTTGCTCCTCTGCTCAGGTAGAAGCATCTCATGCTATCTGCCTCATTAAAAGTAGCTATAGGAAAACATAAAATAAATAAGAGTAGATATAGGAATTGCATTATTATCTTGTTCTCCACTTTTGAGGCTTCTAGAAATAGAAAATTTGTTAGCAGGCCTCGTGAGGAATCTCTTCTTCTAATAATGAGAAACCACCACAAAACAGCACACACAGGGCCTGTAAAGTGTCCTTACTATAAAATGTCAGACTCAGCCTGTTGTCTGGTTTTAACTAGCATGCCAAACTAGGGGTATGGCTGCAATGCACTCCTGAAATCCATGACTTCTGTTTTATTGTCTGTTTTCTCAGTAGTGTATGTGATTCTTAGATGGCAGATTTTATTTCCCTTTGATTCTTCTCGCCATCCAAGGTTTGACCCAATATATCAGTTAACTTTTTCTATGTAAAAAGCCACCTCAAAATTGAGTGGCTTAAATAACACATTATTTTTAATAGACTGTATTTTTTTAGAGCAGTTTTAGATTCATAGTAAAATGGAGTTGGGAGATACAAAGATTTTCCATGCACTCCCTGCCCCCACACATGTACAGCCTCCCCCAGTATCAACATCTCCCACCAAAGTGGTATGTTTTTTTTAATGATAAACCTACACTGACCCATCATTATCATCCAAAGTCCATAGTTTACCTTAGGGTTCGCTCTTAGTGTTGTTCATTCTGTGGGTTTGAACAAATGTATAATGACATGTATCCACCATTATAGTATCATACAGAGTTGTTTTACTGCTCTAAAAGTCCTCTGTGCTCGGCCTGTTCATCCTTCCCTCCTTCTAAACCCTGACAACCACTGATCTTTTCACTGTCCCCACAGCTTTGCCTTTTCCAGAATGTCATAGAGTTGGAATCATACAGTATGTAACCTTTGCAGACTGGTTTCTTTCACTTGGTAATATGCATTCAAGTTTCCTCCATGTCTTAGTATGGCTTGATAGCTCCTTTCTTTTTAGTGCTGAATAATATTCCGTTGTCTGGATGTACCAGTTTATTTATCCATTCCCCTACTGAGAGACATCTTGGTTGCTTCCAAGTTTTGGCAATTATGCATAAAACTTTAAACATCTGTGGTGTTTGGAACCACAGATGTTTGGATATAAGGCTTTTGTTTGGAAGTAAGTTTCTAACTCATTTCAGTAAACACCAAAGACCATGATTGCTAAACCATATGGTGAGATGATCTTACGTTTAGTTTTGTAAGAAACTGCCAAACTGTCTTCTAAAGTAACTGTTATGTTTTGTATTCCCATAGCCCCATCAGCATTTGGTGTTGTCAGTGTCTTGGTTTTTGGCCATGCTAAGAGGTGTGTAGTAGTATCATATTTTTTATTTCTCAAGGTTATTTTTGTTGTCTAGGTAGCTGTTCTGGCAGCTGAGCAGCAAGCCTGGGTTGGGTGGTCTAGATTGACCTTACTTCTATTTCTGAGGCCTTGGTTGGGATGGCTGGGGTCTCACTCCATATGGTCTCTTATCCTCCAGCAGGCTAGCCTAGGCTTCTTCACATGGTGGTAGAAAGGTTTCAATAGCAAGAGAGGGCATCTCCAACTGCGTAGCACTTTCCAAGTCCCTTCTGATCTTATGTTTGGTACATGTTATTGTCTAAAGCAAGTCAAATGACCAGGCCCAGATTAAAAAGATGAAGAAATGGACTCCACTAAATGGGAACAACTGCAAAACTATATTTTATTTTCAAAACTATACTATATTTTCCCCATCTGTAGCAATTGGTGACTGTGATATCTAGCTCAGCAATGGAATAATCTCTGACATCACATTAAAATACTCTAAATTCCCACCCCAGGTAGCACACAGATAGCAGTGTCTTCAGTGAATACAGGGAAATATTATAGAAAGGAAACTAGATAATCTCATTCTTCATTTCTAATCACTCACTGGTATTGTTCCAAAGGGGCATATCATTTCCTCAGACCTCAGCATTAAGAACTCACAGCCTCTGGTCTTAATGATACATTTATTCTGGTCTTCATTTCTTTTTTAAAGTATACTTTATTGATTATGCTATTACAGTTTTCCCATGTTTTTCTCCCCTTTATCCCCTTTTGCCCTGCACCCCCTTTCTCCCAGTATCCACCCACCCTTAGTTCATGTCCATGGGTCGCACATATAAGTTCTTTGGCTTCTCTATTTCCCATACTATTCTTAACCTCCCCTGTCTATTTTGTACCTACCATTTATGCTTCTTATTCCCTGTACCTTTTCCTCCACTTCCATTCTCCCCTCTCCCCACTGTTAACACTCCCTGTGATCTACATTTATGTGATTCTCTTCTTGTTCTAGTTGTTGGCTTAGTTTGTTTGTTCATTTTTTAGGTTCAGTTGTTGATAGTTGTGAGTTTGTTGTCATTTTACTGTTTTTATTTTTGATCTTCTTTTTCTTAGATAAGTCCCTTTAATATTTCATGTAATAAGGGCTTGGTGATGATGAACTCCTTTAACTTGACCTTATCTGGGAAGCATTTTATTTTCCCTTCCATTCTAAATGAAAGCTTTGCTGGATAGAGCAATCTTGGATGTAGGCCCTTGCCTTTCATGACTTTAAATATTTCCTCCCAACCCCTTCTTGCCTGTAAGGTTTCTTTTGAGAAATCAGCTGATAGTCTTATGAGAACTCCTTTGTAGGCAACTGTTTCCTTTTCTCTTGCTGTTTTTAGATTCTCTCCTGATCTTCCGTCTTGGGTAATGGAATTATGATGTGCCTTGGTGTGTGCTTCCTTGGGTCCAACTTCTTTGGGACTCTCTGAGCTTCCTGGACTTCCTGGAAGTCTATTTCCTTTGCCAGGAAAGTTTTCCTTCATTATTTTTTTAAATAAGTTTACAATTTCTCACTCTTTCTCTTCTCTTTCTGGCACCCCTATGATTTGGATATTGGAACATTTAAAGTTCTCCTGGAGGTTCCTCAGTCTCTCCTCATTTTTTTTTTAAATTCTTATTTCTTCATTCTGTTCTGGTTAATGTTTACTTTTAACTTCTGGCCCAAACCATAGATTTGAGTCCTGGTTTCCTTCCCTTCACTGTTGGTTCCCTGTATATCTTCCTTTATTTCACTTTTCATAACCTTCACTTTTTCCTCTATTTTCTGACCATACTCAGCCATTTCTCCAAGCATCCTGATTACCAGTGTTTTGAACTGTGCATCTGATAGGTTGGCTATCTCTTTTGTTGCTTAGATGTTTTTCTGGAATTTTGATCTATTCTTTCATTTGGGCCATATTTCTTTGTCTCAGTGCACCTGTTACATTGTAAGTGACAGAGCCTTCAGTATTTACCAGGGTGGGGCAATCCACATCACTGCATTGTTGCACAGTCTGAATGAATATTTCTTCTTTAACTCCTTGGTTGTTGGATTTCTATACAGTTCGATTTTTTGGCAGTTCTGTTCTGATTGTTTTTTTTTTTTTTTTAAATTTGTTGTTGTCCTTCTTTTGGTTGTGCAAGGAGGCAAAGTATATCTACCTATAACTCCATCTTGGCCAGTCCCCATATTCATTTCTTTTCTTTTTGTTAAGATTTTATTTATTTAGAGAGAGGGGAAGTGGGTGAGAGAGGGAGAGAAACATCAGTGTGTGGTTGCCTCTCACTGACCCCATACTGTGGACATGGCCTGCAACCCAGGCATGTGCCCTGACTGGGAATTGAACCAGTGACCCTTTTCTTCTCAGTCTACTGTTCAATCCACTGAGCCACACCAGCCAGGGCCATGTCTTCATTTCTTAACTGCTGAGAAAGATGATGTTAAGGTTTAAAGGGTGATACGTTTTCCTCTTCCATCTTCGGATTCTGTTAAGAAATAGATGCAAGCAATGAGAATTGGAGATCAAGATATCACCACTGTTGCTGGCAGCAGACAAGGCTTCCTGCTTCACCCCTCAGGACAGACTTGGAGTGCCCACAGGAGAGGATCTGGGATTGGCTGAGCAGGTCCACTCATCTGGCCAGACAAAAAGAGAATTGTTGCCTCTCACCTTTTAGTTCATGACAGTCTAGATAGAAGGGCAGGCCTTGAAACAGAGGAAGAGGCATCCAGGCTATGGTAGCTGTGGCTCCTTCTGCCTTTTACCTCCAGTCAGTGAGGAGTGAGTGGATGGAATGTTAGGTGGAAGATTTCCCCCATTACTTTCTACTTTGACCTTTTTTGGCAATTTTTGTATGCTTATATTTTAAAACTTCATTGATGCATAATATATATATAGAGAAGAACAATACACATTCACAAATTAATAACATTTGTGTAATCAGTACCCTGATCAAGGATCAGAAAATGAACAGCTACCTAGAAGTCATAGGGACTCTTTTATTTTTGGTCTGAGTTCTTTTGCTCAAAATTATGAATGTGAGGGTCACCATGTTGTATATAGATGTAGATTGTTAATTCTCATTGCTGTATAGTACCCTTCTCTGTAAATACTCTATAGTTTATTGATCCATCTTACCTGTTGATGGGCATGTGTATAGTTGCCAAATCTGGCCAATTAAAAACACTGTGATATGAAATTGTTTTAAAAAATTCTAATATGTGTCTTTTGTGAAAATATGCAGGTATTTTTAGTGATATATTCCTAGAACTATCCTAGCAATTTTTGATACTAAAATCTGTTTTCCAGAGTGGAACCTGGCTCTCCTGCTGGCAGCATTCTGAGAATGTCAGTTGCCCACCACCTTGCTTCCTAAGACTTTGGAAAAGGCACAATTCTATATACCCTGTTAGTGTCAATGAGGGTGAAATACCAGGAGATGGAGAAAATGAGATCCCCTAGCAATGAAAAAGTAAGAGCTTTTAAAATAAGTCTTTTAAATGCACCTACCAATTATATTTTTGATACATTTAAAAATTGCAGACAGTTAACAGATGGGGTCTTTTTAGGTGCAACAGCATCCTACAATCAGGAGAGTGATTTATGATCTAACTTTAGAAACTCACCCTGGCTGGAGTAGCTCAGTGGATTGAGTGCGGGCTGCAAACCAAAGCATCGCAGGTTCAATTCCCAGTCAGAGTACATGCCTGGGTTGCAGGCCATGGCCCCCACCAACTGCATATTGATGTTTCTCTCTCTCTCTCTCTCCCTTCCCTCTCTAAAAAATAAATAAATTAAATTTATCTATCTATGCCTGCCTTAGCTCAGGCTGCTTCAATAAAAATATCATGAACTGGATGGCTTATACACAACAGAAATTTATTTCTCAGTTCTGGAGGCTGGAAGTCCAAGATCAGGGTGACAGCACATTCGGGTTTTGGTGTAAGTCCTATTCTGGGTTGCAGGCTGTCAGGTTCTCCTTGTATCCTTACATGGCAGAGATCCAAGAGGGGGCACAAGCTCTCTCATGACTTTTATAAGGGGATTCATGAAGGCTCTACCCTATGACTTCATACTGTCCTAATTACCTTCCAAAGGCCCCACTTCCTAATACCATCACATGGGGTGGGGGAGGGTTTCAACATATGAATTTGGTGGTTATATTTAATCCATTCTGCCCCGGTTCCCCCAAATTCATGCCCACATATCCAAAATACAATAATTTCATCCCAACACCACCCCCCATCTTAACTTGCTCCATCATCAACCCTAAAGTCTAATGTCCAAAGTCTTATCTAAACATCATATAAATCAGATGTAGGTGAGGCTTGGTATGATTAAGTTATCCTAAGTCAGCTGTGAACCTATGGAAACCAAACAAGTTATATACTTTCTAAATACAATGGTGGGACAGGCATAGGATAGATATTTTCATTGCAAAAGGGGGAAACAGGGAAGAAGAAAGTGGATATGGGTCCCAGGCAAACCCAATACAGCAAGGCAAATTTTACGAGATTGTCATGCTGAAGCTTAACACTCTTTGGCTTCATTCTCTGCTGGTCAGACCTCTGGGGCCCAGTCTAGACCTGTTGAGGCAGAGGTGTTGCCCCCAGAATTCTATCAGGCAGGATCTTGCCCCCAGGGCTGCTGGATAGTCCTGACCCCAGAGGTTTCAGCAGATGCCCTCTGGCCTGTTGAAGGCAAGGCAATTATACTTTTAAAACTAAGTAGGGAAAGTGTCCGTCAATAGATGAGTGGATAAAATGTGTATGGGACATTTACACAATGGAATTCTACTTGGCTGTAAAAAAGAAAATTTTACCCTTTGCAACAGTATGGATGGACTGGAAAACATGCTAAGTGAAATAAGCCAGTCAGAGAAAGACAAATACCATATGATTTCACTCATGTAGAATCTAATGAACAAAATAAAATAACAAGCAAAATAGAGACAGACTCATAGATGGAGAACAGATGACAGCTAGTGTGACGGGGGCGGGGGGTCAGAGAGTGGAGGAATTGAACAAAAAGCAAAAAGGACTCATGGACATGGGCAGCAGTGGGGTGATTGCTGGGGGAGAAGAGTATAAGGGGAGTAAATGGTAATGGAAAATGTAATAAAGGTTAAAAAATAGAAACTAAGGAGGGAGTTTTGGTGACCTCTGAATTGCCTTCAAGATGATTCTTCCTTTGTTTTGGAGAATAAGCATGTTCACAGTCAAATAGCTCTAGATTCTATCCTATAAAAATCAGAAGTCTTTCATTCCTTTCCATCTCCCCCCTTCAGTTCAAATTGGCAGTTTTCTTTCTGGGGTGTCTGATTAAGTCCATGTGTACTTTACACCCATACTAATTTCTCTGTCAATGATTGCTTGGCCACACCATCAGTATAGTCATTTTTTTTTTTTTTGCAATGTGGTCAGGCTGAGAAATTTCCAAATCTTTAAGGTCTGCTTGCTTTTTGCTTAAAAATTCTGTCTTCAAGTCGTTTCTTTCTTCTCAGATTTTACTATAAGCAGTCAGGAAGAGCCAAGTTTCACTTTCAACACTTCAGCTAGATATCCAATTTTATCACTCAAAAGTTCTGCCTTCCACAAAGTACTATAACACGAACATTATCAGGTTCTTTGCCACTTTAAAATGAGGTTCACGCTTGCTCCAGTTTTCAACAACACACTCCTCATTTCTGCCTGAGACTTCATCTGAATGTTCATATTTCTACCAACATTTTGTTTGTGTTTATTTAGGTTTTCTCTAAGAAGGTTGAAACTTTCTCTACAGCTCTCTTTACTTCTGAGTTTCTGCTAGAATAGCCTCTAAAGTTATGTTCATGGAAATGTAGGTTTTTTTTTTTCTACCATGCACTTCAAAGCTTCTCTGGCCTCTATCCATTGCCCAGTTACTAAGCTGCTTCCATAATTTTAGATATTTATATAGTAGTACCCCACATCTCAGTACTAATTTTCTTAGCTTAGGGTTCTATAACAAAAATACCATAGACTACGTGGCTTATAAACAACAGGCATTTATTTCCCAGTTCTGGAGGATGGAAGTCAAAGGTCAGGGTGGCAGCATGGTTGGGTTATGGTGAGAGTGCTCCTCTGGGTTGTAGGCTGTTAACTTCTCACAGAGTGCTCATGTGGTGGAGAGCAAAGAGGGTAAACATTCCATCTTGTGACTCTAATAAGGACACTGATTCCATTCATGAAGGCTTTACTCTTGTGACTTCATCTAATCCTAAGGACCTTCCAAAGGCCACATTTACTGATACCATCATATTGTGTGTGGGGGGAGGGAGGTAGAATTGCAACACAGAGTTTCTGGAAAAACACAAACTTTCAGTCCATAACAATACCCTTTGCCATGTAGCCTGGTAGTACCCTTCCACTATGATTCTGGGTTTGCCCAGGTGATGTGCTTTGGCTAATAGGTATAAGCAGAAGCTGGAAAAGCACTCACATAATTTAAATTGTTTACTCATGCCCTGCCTCCACCATGATAATGTGCCTAGATTAGCCTGTAGGAGAATTAGTGTCACATGGCTCAGGTATGGCAACTGACAATCAGACAAATGCCAGACCTGTGAGGGAGCCCAGAGGAGACCAGAATGATCATCAGCTAAATCCATCATAAATTGCTGGTCCATTAACTCATGAGCTGAAGTCAGTGAGTTTGGGGGTAGTTTGTTACACAGCATCATTGCAGTAATTGATAACAAAGACATCTTTCACCCATCGGGGGCAACATAGAAGAGCTATGAGAAGGAATTAAGTGTCTTGGCTTTTCATACTTCATAGTGTTTAACTTATAAGTTACCCAGTAATCACCTACTTGAACATGCTTATGTCCTGTTCGAAGATAAATGTAACTGTACTGTTTAAACTATATATAAGTGTGTGTGTCTTTAGGCTTTTAGCTTTGTCCAAAAATGGGGTGCCCTCACACATGGTCCACATCCCACCAGTGGGAGCTTGTCTCTGTTTCACAAGTGTAATAGTCTCCAGTGAATTAATTGGGGGTTTTAGGAATGGAATTTTTGTTTGTTGTAATTTGGTGATTAAAGATGGGGGCAGCATACCCTAGATGGCCATGTAACTTCCTTATAAGGATTAGAATGATGCTGAGGTTGTTTCCCAGGATGCTAGTAGAAAGTCATATGTAACTATTTAAATTTTTTACAACTAAATAAAATTAATTCAGTTCCAACTTCTGGTCAAGGTGGAGGTGTAGGTAGACATGCTTTGTCTCCTTGCACAACCACAGAAAGAATTACAACCAAATATTAAAACTAATAACACTCAAAACCATGCAAAAATCAAGCTGTATGGAATCCTGACAACCAAGGATTTGAAGAAGACACATTCATCCAGATAGGTAGGAAGGGAGGAGCCATGGAGATGGGCATAGAAATGGTGTGGCACAAAAAGGTGGCAGCAGCCACAGCAGTGGTAGATTGGACAGGAAGGACACCCTTGGAGAGAGTGATCCAGGTCCCAGGTCAGAGCACAGAGCCCAGGGTTCCAGTACCAGTAACATAGATCCCCGTTAGCTCTGGCTATAAGAATCAGTGGGGGTTGAGGCAGTGGAAGAAACTCCTGGATTTTCACTGCTTAAAGGGTCAGCATAGTCTTAGAATGCATGCAAACCCACCCAATCCAGGATTCATCACTGGGGCAGCAGCTGTAATGGCACCAGTCACTGGTGGTGAAGTGACTGGAAAGAGGGCAAGTGCTTGATGAAACACCAAAAACCAGTTAGCAACCTTGTCCCCTCTAGGAGCCCACACAGCTACAAAGCAGTGAAGCAGGTTTCCCTACCTTGGCAATCACCTAAGGCTCCGCCCTATACAATTTACAGGTGCCTTTTCTAAATAGGCCACACTACTAAGACAGGGAGTATGAACAGCTCTACCTAATAGACAGAAACAAACACAGATGTGCTGCTAAACTAAGAAGACAAAGAAAAATGGCCCAAATGAAAGAACAGAACAAATCCCCAGAAAACAAGGACTAAGTGAAATGAAGATAGACAACCTATCCAATGCAGAATTAAAAACACTTGGCTATCAGTATGCTCAGAGAACTCCTTGAGTACAGACAGAAAAAAAAAAGAAGAAATAAAGAACGAAATGAATGTCACACTAAGTGAAATAAAGAATAATCCAACAGAGAAGGGAAGGAAGCTGGAATTCAAATCAATAATTTGTAACATAAGGGAGAAATAAAAATTCAACCAGAACAAAAGGAAGAAACAAGAATTCAAAAAAAATGAGGAACCTCTGGGGAATCTCCAAATGTGCCAACATATGAATCATAAGGATACCAGAAGGAGAAGAGGAGGAGCAAGCAAGCGAAAACTTATTTGAATAAATAATGAAATAAAACTTCTCTAATTTAGTGAAGGAAATAGGTATATAAGTCCTGGAAGCACAGAGAATCCCAAACAAGTTGGACCCAAAGAGGATCACACCAAGGCACATCATGATTGAAATGCCAAAGATTACAGATAAAGAGATAATCTTAAAAGCAGCAAGAGGAAAGAGGTTAGTTACCTACAGAGGAGTTCCCATAAGACTATCAGCTGATTTCTCAAAAGAAAGTTTGCAGGCAAGAAGGGACTGGCAAGAGGCATTCAAAGTGATGAAAAGCAAGGATTTCCATCCAAGATTACTCTATCTAGCAAAGCTATCATTAGAATGGAAGGGCAGATAAAGTGCTTCCCCAATAAGGTCAGGTTAAAGGAGTTCACCATCACCAAGCCCTCATAATCCAAAATGTCAAAAGGACTTATCTAAGAAAAAGAAGAACAAAAATACAAACAGTAAAATGACAACAAGCTTACAACTATTAAAAAATGAACCTAAAAAAACAAAACAAAAACGAACTAAGCAAACAACCAGAAGAGGGACAGAATCACAGAAATGGAGATCACAGGGAGGGTTATTGGTGGGGAGGAGGAGAGTGGAGAATGGGGGAAAAAGTACAATGATTAATAAGCATAACTGGTAGGCATAAAATAGACAGGGGTAGGTTAAGAATAGTACAGGAAATAGAAAGTCAAAGAACTTACATGTACAACCCATGGACATGAACTAAGGGTCGGGGGAAATACTGGGGGGTTGGGGGGTGCACAGCAGAGGGGAATAAAGGGGGGAAATGGGACAACTGTAATAGCATAATCAATAAAATATATTTAAAAATTAATTCAGTTCCTCAGTCATACTAGCTATACGTCAAGTGCTCAACAGCCACAGGTGGCTAGTGGTACTGCTTTGGACAGCAGAGATACAGAACATTTTCACTATTTCAGAAAATTCTTTTAGGCAGTGCGGGTCTCATTACTTATGTTCAAACTTCTTACAGAATCTTTTCTGTCTAAACTAGTTTTTGCTGACCACTTGATTTTGACAGGCTCTCCCTATGTACCCTCTGGGGAAAGTGAGTAATTGTTGTCTAGGTTATTTTATAAAACTCTAGCTAGCCTGTTTTGACACCAACAATGTAAATATTATCTTTGTTTATATGTCACAAATCTCACCATTAAAGCAGAGTCTTTATTTATTTACTTATACTGACAAGGGAAATATTCCTTTTACCAGGGCAGAGAGGCTTGGGAGGAGTGAGGGCAGCTGAGTGATCCCCCAGCTGGAGTTATTAATACTCAAGAAAACCTGAGGGGGGAAAACCCCCCCTGAAGAACAAAAAGAGAATATTAGGCCAAGTAATGCTCTATGACCAAGATTCCTTGAATTTACTCTCCCCCACCCCTTCACTGAGAACTAGTATTTCCTAGAGGACAGGGCCTGTCTTCATTCTCTGATTTCTTTAAGGAGGGATTAAAAAGTTTTTTTTAGCTTTTTAATTGTTGTTGAATTACAGTTGTCCTCATTCCCCCGCAATACTCTCTCCCACCTTACCCCCCTCCCACCTCCCACGTTCAATCCTCCTTGTCTCATTGTCTGTGTCCATGGGTCCTTCGTGCATGTTCTCAAGGAGGGATTTTCTTCCAAAGTGGTTCCCCCCCAAATCACTCCTGGCCTCTCTTCACTGCTTTACTCGCTTAAGTAAGGTGACTTTTTGAGTGATGAAACTGGGAAGTATAAAATTAGCTTCTCCATGTCCAGAACTTTCCCTGTGGGGGCCCCTCATGACCACCTTCACATGCAGAGCCCTCCCTGGAGAGTGGCTGAGAGGAAAGTGGGGAACTCTGCCTTTCACTATGGGGTTCAGTTGGCAGGCACACTGGGGTCTCACATAAGTCTTTTCTTTGACCTGTACTTCTATCAGTGATAAAGGCAAAATTTTGGTTTCCATCTGCCATTTCTGGTCCTGTTTCTCAGTTTCTTTAGAATTCAAGTAGGAAAGAGAAATGCTGTTTATTGGGTATTCCCACAGACTGCATAGTCTTGGTAAAGAGTTTTCTGAGACTGCTCCATGCTTGATTTGGGTTGCACTTGTGCACTGGTCCCCAGTTTAGCATGTGTCTGACTCCCGAAGTTGCAATCATATCCAGCCAGATGTTTGTGTAGATTCTACTGCATGGTGGTGGTGAGGCTGGTAGAAGCTGACACAGTTTAAATTGAGGTTTAAAGGAAAATAGAATTTTTAATAGAAACGGAGGATAGGATGCTAGAGAGGAACAGATCTGGGAAGTTTAAGAAGTGTTCAGGAAGGGAGTGTAAAACTCCCTTCCTCAGGTTTCCTGCAGGGACATGAGAGAAAAGTCTACGCTTGCAGGGATGTCTAAACTTTTAACATCGCTGGGCCACAGTAGAAGAAGAGTTGTCTTAGGCTACACATTAAATGGACATGTAATCGCAAAAAAATCTCACAATGTTTTAAGTAAATTTATGATTTTGTGTTGGGCTACATTCACAGCCATCCAGAACCCCATGCAGCCCAATGGGCAGCAGCTTGGACACCCTGGTACAGAGATAGGGATCACCAATTGGTGATATTTCTCTTCACCTGAAAATCATTAAACATCTTTGCTCATATTTTTTTTTAAATTGAGGTGTAATTGACATATAACATTATTACTTTCAGGTGTACAACATAATGATTTGATATTTGTATATGTTATAAAATGATCATTATAATAAGTCTATATAACATTCATTACTATACATAGTTACAAAAAATTTTGTGGGTGATGATTCATTTAGCTTTAATTTGCATGTCCCCAGTGACTAATGTGCACAGGAGCCATTCATACGGGGAATCCCTTTAAGGGAAGGAATATTTAATTATAAAAGATAGAAACACAAAGGCAACAGGTATGTACCATGGAGCTGTGTTGTCCTCTGATATGCTGAGGTAGTAATGGCAGCCCAGTTGGCAACCTATCTGAATAAATCAGAAGGGATGACCCCTCCCTTGAGTGGGGGAGCAAATATGGTTGGTGATGGGGACCAGTTCTCTGTTGGTTGCTCACAGTGAATTTACTAGGGAGCTATTTGCCTCTTCATTTTAAATTTTCTATGCAGACATTGTTCATATCTGGTGTTTTCAGAGTAGACTTGGTTTTGGAGACCCCTCGGTTTTGTTTAACTGCTCCATGTTGATAATACCACCTCATGCATCATGTACCAAAGAAAATATGCCAAAGCCTTTTTATTTTCTGCATTCCTCCCACACAGAACAAAGCTAGCAGCAACTCCATTTAATGTATCTTTCCTTACACATAAGAGCAGTATGATTGGGAATGAATGCAGGCACCAGCTTTATGGAACTCCCAATGACCAAATCTGGGACACTTTGCAAGAAAATAAATAATGGTAATAATATATTATGACCCATAGAATAAAATAAATATCCATAAGTTCATATTGAAATTAGTATGAAATAAATACATAACTGAACAAATAAAGAAGCAAGGGAGAAGGGACAGCTCTTCCTTACAGCAGAATTCCAATCATTAAAACTGAAGGGAGTGATCAGAATAGAAAATGACCATTTAGCACATATCATACTAATGGACCATTGGTGGATGCAGAAAGGACTGGGCTGAAATATGACATGAAATAGGATATTTGCAAAGTCTCAAAGTATCTCCCCACAAGATACTTCTTCATTACAAAGGGAAAAATAATAACTGCAGTGGAGAAACCTAGCAGTGATCAAGGTCAGCATAACCAGCATTGGGACATACTGACACCATATACCCCTGATATAATGCACTGAGAAGGTACAAGAGAAATTCTGTGATATTCCCTCCAGAAAACTTCACCCTAATCATTAGAAAGCATCAGGCAGACTAACAGTGGGCTCTAGAGTCATTCCACCTTTTTCAAACCTTGCTACCCTATTTACTAGCTGTGTGACTTTCAGCATATCACTTCATCTCCCCTTGCCTTAGTTTTCTTATTTGTAAAATAAAGATAAAAAGTAGTACCTAACTCAAAGTGCTGTAATAAGGATTAAAAATATTAATACATGTATAGTGCCTAGAACAGTGCTAAAGTAAGGACTATATTATCTTCAACTATCATGTAAGACCAGCAGAACCTTCTGCTCTTCTTAGAGATATGTCTTTTCTTAATTTTTCATGCCTCTCCCTCTCACTGGAAGGTTTCTGAATGATACAGGTCTGTGCCAATTCCTTCTCCAACCTGCTATTTGGCTCTAAAAGCATGTCCCCTCCACTGGCCACCAGATCAAGCCAAATCCAGCACTATGATCTGTTGCTTAAGAATTATCTACTTTTGTCCACAAACACAGTTTACAATAGCTAAGTGCTGGAAGGAACCTAAGTGCCCATCAGTAAATGAATGGATCAAAAATCTATGGTGCATTTACACAATGGAATACTACGCAGCAGAAAGAAAGAAGGGGCTTCTCCCCTTCGCAACAGCATGGATGGGTCTGGAGATAATTATACTAAGTGAAATAAGCCAGGTGGTGAGAGACAAACACTATATGATTTCATCTATAAGTGGAACCTAATCAACAAAACAAATAAGCAAGCAAAATATAACCAGAGGCATTGAAATTCAGAACAAACTGATAGAGGGGAGATGGGAGGGGATAATGGGGGGAGAAGGGATTTCAGGAACAACTATAAAGGACCCATGGACAAAGCCAAAGCGGGAAGGACTGAGGGTGATAGGTGGGGATGGGTGGGGTGGGGGGAAAGTGGTGGTAGGAAAATGGAGACAACTGTACTTGAACAACAACAACAACAATCAATCGGTCAATAAAATGAAAGAGAAAGAGAAAGAATCATCTACTTTTGAAGGAATCAGAATAACTGCTCTCTCATTTAGGGTGGCTACTGGGAGATGCCTGCTTTGGAAAGACAGAGCTTATATCACCAAAGGACCTTCTCAAGCCAGTTTCCCTTATTTCCACCATGGGGTCCAGAACTCTCTGGGCTTGTAAGACCAATATCCCTGATTGGTTTGTGGGGGGTGGTGTGGATCTGCCTCATAATTACCTGTTTGAGGCCTCACCCCATATCACATTTTAGCATCTGTTTAGCCAATAAGACTGCAGCACATACACCAGCCTCACTCCCTGTTTGGGCCTTACCTTTGATGTCACAATCTGACCTGCAGATATCAATCTGGCCACAGTGGCTTACTAACCAGATGGCAAGGTCAAGAGGACCAGCACAGTAAGATGTGGAAGAGAACTGACCATCAACCCAAGATCAAAGCAGGGGATGGACCTCAGGCATGTCAGTGCAAGGAAATGGGCTCAGCTTGGGAACCTGCCATGCCACACCCTCTAGAGCTTTCAGAGTTCCAGAGCTTCCAGGTGTTTGAGGACATTAGATATTATGTCAAAGAAGTGGGGGCCCCGCTGGTAAAGAAAGTCAATGCCATCTTTCAGTTGGACATCACCAAAGATGGGAAGATCGTTCTGCAGTGGACCATTGATCTGAAGAACGGTTCTGGGGACATGTATCCAGGGTCTGCCAGACTCCCGGCAGATACTATTTTCACAATCCCAGAACCTGTCTTTATGCAGTTGGTTTTGGGCAAAATAAACCCTCAGAAGGCTTTTCTTGCCGGCAAGTTCAAAGTGAGCGGCAAAGTTCTGCTTGGCCGGAAGTTGGAGAGGTTGTTCAAAGACTGGGCTAAATGTTAAGCATGCAAAATACCAAGGAAATGATGAGAACCTCTCTTTGGTTATAATGTGGAGCAGAAATCATGCTTAAACTGAAGATTAAAACAAAAAATATCCCATATTTTTACTCAAATTCTTCCTATTCAAGTTTGATTATTTTTCCTGCTAGTGTATATATTTGCAGTGATGGTTACAGAGCAGTAAAGAGTATAGGAGTGGTGTATCACCTAAAATCTTTTTATTTTCTTATATTTATACTGAAATATAACAGGGTGAAATCCACATGTAGAAAATTGGGTGGTTTTGACAGTTGGATTTAAATGGTATAATGATTGAGTTCCTGCCTGATTCCTAGTTTTTCTTAGTTTGGTGCTTTGGAGAAATAGTGATGACCATTAGTAAGTTTGGACTTCAGTTGGTAACTTGGTTCTCTGAGGAGACTAGCACAAGCTTGCTGAATTGTAAGAAAGTGGACTGCAGAGTGATGTGGGTAGAACAGGCAGTAGAAGTGATAGTGTATCATGACTTCTGATGGATTCAATTTTGAGTGAGTCGAAGGATGTGAAAGGTGTTTTAGGCCATTGTTTCTTAAATTGGAGCATACATCAGATCACCTGAAGGGCTGGTGAAAGCCCAGGGTGCTGGGCCCCAACTGGATATTTAACTCTGTACGTCTGGGCTGGAGAGAATGTGCCTTTCTAATAAGTTCCCAAGTGCTGTTGATGGGAGCATCCTTGAACACCTGCTCTGGTTCATGCTGCAGCTTTCAGTATTGATAATAATAACTGTCTTATTCTATATCAGTGAGTTGTTGTCCTTTTTAAAGGATCTCCTGGAGACAGATTAGATAGCCATTTCTGAAGTGTCAGGAGCTTGTGCAGTGAACATTTACAAAGTTGAAGGTCATCCTGGGAGATTCTCCACTCTGGAAACCCTTTTCATGTATTGCGAGGACTGGAATGAAGCTGGCTGCCTGATGTAACCTCCTTATCAGTGAGTATATATGTCGTATGTTCCTGTGTGATCTGTGTGTACCTTTATTTGGCAGGCAAAATATACACAGTGTGGACACTCTAAAACCCACAGGGAAGTGTTATTAAATTGACCATGCTCAAGCACATGCTTACCTGATGATACAGTTATTCCATTCTTAAGTATTTTCCCCAAGAGGAAAGAAAGCATATGTACAACTACAAAAATTTGTATATGAATGTTCATAGCTGTCATAGTGCCAAACTGGGAATAAACCAAATGTCCATCAACAGGTGAATAAATGAACAAATTGTGGTATGTTAGACCATGGAATACTACTCAGCAATAAAAAGGAATGAATTATTGATATAGGCACAATAGCACAATTGAGTTATCAAAATAATTATGCTGAAAGAAGCCAGAGAAAACCAAGTACATACAATATTATTCTATTTATGTAACATACTTGAAAAGGCAAACCCTAATGGCAGAAAGATAAGTGGCTGCCAAGACATGGAAATGGGTGGTGGGGAGGGAAGGGGTGTTTACAATGGCCATGAAGAATCTTGAAGTGATTGATAGATTCATTATCTTGATTATGGTGATGGATTAATAGGTTTATATATAGATCAAACAGCCAATTGTACATATATACACATATGCAATTTATTGTGTCAATATAAGCTAAATAAAAGCTGCTTCCCTTCATTCAAAATGTAGGCTTATAAAGAGTATTTAAAATTCTACCCTCTCAGCACAAGGAATACTCTGACCTCATTATGTGTCTGCCTTTCCAACCCCTTATTGATTTGGATGGTTCTGCAGAGGCCTCCCTAAGCTGTCCATGTCAGAAAGAGGCAGAGTGAATGCTCATTGCTAACAAAATCTCTTTCTCTCAGTGGGAAACCAAGAGACCTTTTGTTCAATTTGCTCAGCTTCATGGTGAAGCATTGCTCAGGGTGAGTGGGGACGTGGAGCACTCCCTGGTTCCTTTGCTCACCTGGGTCAGTCTCTAGGTGACCCATATGCTGTTTTTACCATTGCCCCTGCAGGGCAGTGGTGGATGTTTCAGAGGCTCTAGACTGATTGCAGGTACTGTTATGAATGCTTACCTTGCCTGGTGCAAGCATTCCATTTAAGCCATATTTATGAACATCAAACAAGTCTCAGTAGGTGTTCAGGTACTGTTTTCAGGAAGAGCTTTCCTGAGTGGTCATGTTAGTACCATGAGTAGTTTTTGGGGATTGGCCCTGAGACATAAAGTGCTTACAGATGGATTAGAGGGTAGAGGGGGATGGGAGAGAAAGAGGAGTTACAGAGGGTCATGTCTTGGCTGGCATCTGACCAAACAGGGGTCTAGCCCACAAGCTGACCAGCCATCCATTATGCCTTGGGACAAAAACATGATCTGAACCATTTAGATTCCTGTCTCAGGAATTTGGAACTGAGAAGCCAAGAGACTGAGCTACAAGTGAACAGTGGGAATGGCATCTGAAAGGCAGGGCTGTAGACAGACTGAGGAAGGTGCTGTGGGGATGGATGAGCAGCCACCACGACAGTAGGAGCTAGAGAGAAGGAACAGCAGCAGCCTTGAATCAGGAGAGGAAGCTGGCTGATTGAGGCAAGAGGCTAGGCCTTGGGAAACATGACAGCAAAGCCCTTTTCAATGAAAAGGATCAAATAGCTTGACATGGAATACCATGCGTAGCAGTTGGAAGTACTCAGATTGTGGAATCAGAAATGGAGTTTGGAGCCCAGTGTCAGCACTTCACATCCATGTAACCACAGACAATTGTGGAGCCACTCTACTCCTCATCTACCTTGCCTGGAAATGGGGCCAGTGGCCCTTATGACATCAAGTTGTTGGGGAGTGCCAGGAAGATCAGGCCTGGCATAGTCAATGGTTTTCCATGTATGGAACTTCCCTTTTTCTTCTGGGTGAGAGGAAAGGGGTGACTCTCACTGGCTCACTATTATCTCCTGAAAAAGCCACAGTCGGCTTTCACACTCTTCAGAGACATTCTGCCTTGTCTCTTACACTCAGCTGATGCCCTAGAAGATCACATATGGCCCAAAACACACATTTCTGTGTTGCTTGGTCTCCCCAGAAGTGTATAAAGTTTGAATAAGGACTTTTTAAATGAGAATTGGATTTCTGGGTTCTCTTAAAAAATTGGATTTTGGGGCCACACTGATCTTATATTCCTGCCAAGCAAAATATAGCTTGGGAGAGAGGGAGTGGGATGGGCTCTCCAGATAGGCCCATCCCACCTTTTATGCTGACTCTTTGACTGCCAGGCTGGGTCTTGGAGGCCCTTCATCACTGAGCTTGCACTGTTTCTCTAGCTGGGCCTACTTTGCTGGGCCTCATAGATGTTTGCATTCATGACCACAGCTACCCCCACAAATGCTCTTATTCTTCTTCCTCACTCAAATATTCTGTGTTAGTTTTCTTTTGCTGTGTAACAAATGGCCACAAATTTAGTCCCTTTAAAACAGCACCTGTTCATTTTCTCCCAGTTGCTGCAGGTCATAAGTCAGAATAAGTTCAGCTGGGTTCTCTGTTTTGATCACATGTTACAGCCTGAAATCAAAGTGTTTGCCAGGCTGGGCTCTCATCTGGGGAAAGAATCTTCTCCAATCTAATTTGGGTTGTGGCCTAATTTAGTTCCTTGGGGTTGTAGGACTGAGGCCCCTGTTTCTTCATTGCTTATCAGCCAAAGATGCTCTCTCAGCTCCTGGAAGCCGCCCACATTCCTGGTCATGTGGCTTCTCCACCCACAAAGTCAGCAATGACATATGGGACCCTTCTCAGGCTTCAAATATCTCTGAGCTCGCCTCCCTTCATCTTCTGCCTCTGCTTGAAAGGATTTGACTGATTACATTGGACCACTCAGATAATCCAGGATAATCTCCCTATCTTAATGTCAAATGATTAGTCACTTTAGTTATATCTGCAAAATCCCTTTTGCCATGTAAAGTAATGAATGCTATGGACTGAAAAATTATGCCCCTCCACCCAAATTCATATGAACTCTCTTTCTTCACCATGTGAAGATACAGAAAGAAGGTCCCAACTACAGACCAAGGAGAGAGTTCTCACCAGAACCTGACCACTGCAGCACTCTGATCTCAGACTTGCAACCTCCAGAAGTGGTGAAATAAACACCTGTTGTATAAGATACCAAGTCTACAGTATTTTGTTATAGCAGCATGTGCTAAGACAGGTAATGCATTCATGGGTATGATTTATCATCATATAATACTCCTAGGGGTTAGGTGTAGAATCTTCTTGGGAGCCTTAACTCTGCCTATAATCCCCTCCTGAATCTATCATCTAAATCCCACCTACCCTTTAGGTACTCTTCCATGAAGCTGCCCTGTTCAGTTTTCATCTTCTCCCATAGTTCTTATGCTTGTCTTTCTCCCAGTGTTCTGACTGTGGGTGGATATTATCTATCTGGGCCAATCAAATCTTGGTTTGCCCAAGATAGCCTCATTTTACACTTCTGTCTTGATGTTCCATTAGTGGCATCTCCTTCCTCTGAAGGGTCTCAGTTTGGATGACTGGTTATGTGGCTGACCTATAAGAACCTGCCAGTGCCAGTGTGTTCTGGAGGGAAGCATTAGTTGGCCTTGCCTGGTTTTGCTTTGTCTCATTCTCCAATGCTTGACATTCACTGTACACTCCACAGTTGTTTGTTGAATGAATTAAAAAACTCAAATATTTTTTTTAAAACATACACATGGAAAAAATCCAAATAGTACAAAGAAGTATACAGGGAAAATCCAGTTTTTCATACTTCTCCTGACCCCCTTCTCCCATTTTTATCCCTAAAGTCACCCACAGTTGCTGGCTTCTTATGTGTCCTTCCAGTTACATACACATGAGCCCCAATGTACATGTTCCACATCTCACTTTTTAGTTGCCCACAGAAGCTATTCTCCACCTTGCATTTTAATGTATTCCAAAAAATTACACATGTCTTTTCAGAGAATGCCTGCCTGAAGTGTCAAAGGGTGGACTTGACTTACCCAACTGGAACTTCTCAAATTTGCCTGTGTCCTTTAGGGAAAGTTTCATGATGGGCTGCTTTACAAGAGAAGGATGCAAAATAAACCCCTCTTCCCTGGAGGTGGGATTTATTTCCCCCATTGTGAGAATGGTCCTGCCAATCCTTAATGTCCCAGGAACCATGGGCAGCACATGGGGATGCCTGTGCTTGCCTTCCCCTGCTTTTGTCCTTTGGGCTCCCATCTTCCCAAGGCCCTTTGTGGTGTGATGGGCCCTAAATGAAGGATTCTGAAGACACTTTCAGGCACTGGGATCACTCCCTCTGGGAACCTCAGGGTTGCTGGACATCTGAGAGGGAAGCCTAACTCTAAAGTAGGAATCAAAATATAGAGCTACAGAATCAGGTACTTCTACAATGGCAGATACCAGAGTAGGAGAGTGGGGCACTCTGGTGGGTCCTGGTCCACTCACAGGAATCCCGAGTTTCCTTAGAGCCAGGAATATTCCATCCATTTGCCTGAAGCACAAAATGAGACAGAAAAATATTCTAATAAAGGATTATTTTTTCATTATTCCGTTAGACGCACAGAAAATGTTCTTTTCGGAGACTGTCAAAGTGATGACTCTTGACACTGATGCTGAAATGAGGGGCTCCTTCCAGGGACCAGCTCAGGGGTATGGGTAACAGCTCACATGCCAGGCATACTCTGAAAAATAGCTCTTCATCTGCTATTTGTAACCTGCTTTCCACCTTTGAAGGAGACTTGCATCTCTGATTCAGGGGTCAGTTCAGGAGTATTGAGTGCAAGACCCACATGCCCTGCTAAGAATTTAACATGATGTACTATTACAAGGTTACCTTTTCATCTATTGAATGGTTCATTTAGCAAATATTTATTGTGCATCTTCTCTGAGTGGGTTTTGTTCTAAGCATTGAGATGTGTTGGTGAATGAAGCACTTCCTCTTAACTCAAGGAGATAACCTCTAATTGGAAGACAATCCTTGTGGCAGGAATCTGGGATTGAGAGAGGCTAAAAGCACCTTGAGTCGAGGCTGGCAAAAGGAGCTAGTGCATGGGCTTATGATACCACCTCCTTCAGCTCAGAAAAAGGCTTAGCTGTGCATCAGGCCCTAGAAGAGATGGAGCAAGTGGCTCATGGCTCTTGTGCAGGTTTCTTGGAAGTGCCTGTGCCTAGATGTAGACCAGATTGAGATTCTGGAGCTTGGGGCAACTATTAGGGCCCCACTTTCTTACAACTGATGAGTCCATTCACATGTGTTTAGGCATGGGGTCCAGGAAAGCACTGTCAATGATGGTAAACTTCCTATCCTGGAAGGTTTCCATTAGGGCAGGTTTGGGATTTTTAGCAGTGAACTGCCAGATTTCCTTTTTTCATTGACTGATTCGTCCTTTCAAATAACAAATATTTATTGAACATCTATCAGGTGTTAGGCATTAATTATATCATGCTACTGTATACCAGTTATTTATGAGGCCTAGATTTGTCCAGGGCTGTTTGTGATTGGTTATTAAACATTCTGAAAATCACTGCTGGTTCTAGGTGCGGGGGTTGGGGGGTTGGGGGTGGGTGGGGACAGTGGTAAGCAAACTGTAGTTCCTCCCACTTTCAGATGGGGATATATGTTGGTTGTGGGGAGAAAATGAACAGTAACACAAATAACCAAGCATGATAATTCAGAAAGTGAGTATTGGCAAAGGGAATGTGGCAGGAGGGAACTGGGTGGCCAGGAATGCACTCTCTGAGAAGGGACTGCCTGATTTGATGCTCCAGAGGTAGACCCTGGGGCAAAGTGCCAGTGTAAGCAGTTTGCTTGGGGAATTGGGGATGTGAGCCCAGTCAGGGACAGAAGGAGATCCAGAGATTGTAATTGAGAGGGTCACTGCTGGGTGCAGCTGGGCTCAGTCCCCCAGAGGTTTTTGGGAGATGCCATAGAACATACCTCAGAGTCATCTCACTAGGGAAAGAGGGAGCTGTGACATTTTTAAACCAACTCCCATCGGTCCTTGGGGGTAGGGCTGCTCCTGGGACACGGGTGGTTGACTCCCAGGCAGAGTGGACTCTAGGCACCTGAGAAAACCCTTGGGCAGTTGGCAGTCGGCTGCAGTAGACAGTGATAGTGGGACCCAAAGAAGGACTATAGTGGTGTTGTGTTTTGGCCACCCTAGCAGGACATTGGTGTAAAATCTTGGACTCTGGAACCAGACTGCCTGGAGCTGGGTATTGCCCTGGCCACTTCATAGCTGTGGGACCTTGGGCAAGTTGCTTTTAAATACGCCTTTTATAGAGAGAAGTCAAAAAATCCCAAGTGTGCAGCACAAAAAAGTTTCCCAAATGGAGTAAAACCCTGTTAAGCAGCATCTGGCTGTAGAAATAGCACATGACCAGCCCCCAGGAACCCTCCTTCTGCACTCTTCCATTACTCACTCCTAGAGGACAGCCATCATAGATTCTAGTTCTGTTTGTTTGTGTATTTTCTTCCACTCAGCAGACTGTGTCTGGGACTCATGCACATGGTTGTGAGTGGTTATGCTTCATTTGTTTCACTGCCCAGTGGGTTCTGTTGTATCTGGATGGTTTTCAGTGGGGGGGCCATTTCAAACAGTGCTGCCGTGAGCCTTCTTGAATGTCTGTGTGATCGGAACTCCCTTTCTGTCACTTAGTGTTTATTAGCCACTGTGTGGTGTCTTGCACATAGTAGGTGCTTCATGGATGTTTGTGATGTGGATCAAGAGGCAGAGAAAATCCAGGGGCAGAAAAACAGCCCATGTTGGGGGTGGGTATCTGACTGGCTGGGCCCCTGGCCTGCTCCATGATCCTGTACTTTGGAGCCTGCTTGCTGGGTTCAGAGGGAAACTCTATGCTGAGTTTCCATGCTTGCCCATCATAGAACCCCCACAAGCGGCGATGAGAGACCCTCTTTTTAACTCCTCTTTGAGGGGAAAAACATTCTCCCCAACTTCTGATTTGGCTAATCACAAGAAACATCTGTGACCTCCTAAAAATATCTACTTTTTACCATTTTGTGGAGCACAATATTTATATAGCCCAGCAGTGTAATTAAATGGCTGTTTAGTTAACTCTTGAAAACAGCTGGAGGGTCCCAAAGCCCAGGCCAAGATTTGCAGGCAGCCCGTGAAAAGGTGGGAAAGGGGGTCTTTGGGGATGTAACTACTTTTGGTGGGGGTAGGACTTGGAGGGGCCACAGTGATGTGGGCAGGGTGAGGAATTGGGAAAATACTGTGATGGAGGGCTGTTCAGTTCCCTGGGGCAGCTGGTGACAATTATTTCTATGTTCCTGTCTGGCAGCCTCTGAAATGTTTCCTACAGAGGAAAGGTTTTCCCTTAGAGATCTGATTAGAAAGTGCCTCATCTCTAAGTGGCTTTTGTTGTTGTCTTGTAGTCTAAGGAGGTAAAGTGAGGTAATAGTAAGTTCTTCTGGAGATGTCCTTGCTTGTTTCCAGTGGACCATATACAGAGTCCAGCAAAAACAATGTCATTTCTTTGTTACAAAATATTTTATTATAAAATCATAAGCATGTCACTCTGTAACATAGCAATATCACACTCAAGCACACCATATATTTTAGGCTAAATCAAGGAATTAAGGAAATTTTTTAGACAAAGGAGTCTCCTAAAGTTTTCAGCTGAAACCTTTTCAGCTGAACAAGTTTCTTATTTGAGTCCCTGGAGGCCAGTGAATTAGCATTGGAGCCAATTATGGGAAAGTGGTCTCAAAACTCCTCTGAAGTCTTAAGCACTGTAATTAACACTGTGTTGAAAAGGAGTGACCCAGAAGCATGAGCTGAGTTGGCGTGGGATTCAAGCAGGCCTCTGGAGGTAGGGTGGTTGAGGAGAAATCTGGAGCTAGAGAGACATATTAGAGCTGGTATTTCTCCCTTTGACTATCCTCTTTCTTTAGAATCCTACTCTTTGCCAGTTCCCAATCTTATATTCAGCAAAAATTACTGAGCACCTACTAGTGTACCTACTCCACCCTGTGCTGAGTGTAAAGGATGCAGTGGTAAGTAAAATAGACACCTCCTGTCTACCTGGATCTTCCAGTGTGGTGCATGGCTACATACTGTGGTATAGGCTCAGAAGGAAAAGCCAAAAGTGTCCTTGTAGACTGGATGGGTTCAGGGCAGGCTTCCTGAGGAATGAGATTAGAGGAGTGAGTGAGGGGTAACGAGATGGGACAGAGATGACACCATTCTAAGCAGAGAAAATAGTATGTGCAAATGCCCTGTGGCTAACAGAGCAAGATAATTTCCAGTAACAGAAAACTAGGGACTGGTACATGGAGGTCACTGGTGAATGGCACAGAAGGCTGAGCAGGCTCAGGAACAAGCCAGAGCACAGCCCTCTAGTTTGGAGATAGGGTTTCATCATCCTCACATGATCTGATTTGGGAAATGCCTGCTAAAATCTGGATACCATGTTGGCTAGCCCCATCTTATTCTGGAAGAGAAGGTTGGGGTGGGGATGACACTCTCCAAGTTTGGTCCAAAAAACATAAAGTAGGGATTGCCATAAAGATTTAATTTTTTCTCCATCTTGATCTGTTATCCCAGACTTCTTCAAGTTCTGATGGTGACCTTAATGGTAGTGACTTTATGACATCACTGAAGGAACAGTGACCAAAGACCTAATTCTAAGATTCTGCTCCAGGAAATGGATGGCTTCATATCAATGTCTGTACAGGTCACAGTGTAATGGGTCACTAAAAAGACTCAAGAGAAATAGTGGGGAAAAGAAGGAAAGCCACTCATGGGGTATTTCCCAATGGGGCCATCTTTTCTTCCAAGTCTAAAGGAATCTCAAGGCCATGAACATGTGACAAGGTGGTGATGTACAGTGGGTAGGCTGGTGACATGGAGCACTGGGAAGTTTATTGGAGGGTCATAGGATGCTGGTGACATCCTGGTTGTATGGTCAACCAGAATCTGTCACACCATCTTTTCCTTTCCAATAGGTTTCTTTCTCGTCAACCCCACAATGGAGTGAATAACTCTAGCTGATCCCTATTTCCCTTGGATATTTATAATTCTAAACAAAATGGTCAATATTTGGAAGGTAACTGGAAAAGGGATGCCATCTCAGTGATAATAGTGAGAAGTGGCAAATGAGCACATTTGTTTATGTACCAGGTCCTGCATCAAATGCTTAACATGTATCCACTGGGAGAGGTCCTGAAATTATTCCCATTGCCACTTGGAGGGTGAAAACCTGCCGAAGTCTTAGCTTCAGAGAGATGATGGTGCTTTCCCCACACTTCCACACATGCAATTAAAAAACACACCATGCTAAACCAATAAATCAAGTGCACAATATATCAAGTTCTGGGTTTTTCTCCCATAATGACTAGTTAATGTCTCTTGAATTATATACAGCTTTGATTATATTTATGCAAATTTGAATGTTGTGATTCTGAAATAGTTTAATATAAAATAACAGTCTTACTTTATGATCCAAATGTAAAATAGAATATAAAAATTTAAAGATATTTGGGAATGCACAACTTCAAAGCCATCAAGATAGAATGGTTTGTAAGCTGTTTATGTTCCCCTTGGTGGCAGGGCCACTCTAAGCTCATGAAAGGAAAACCATCATCCTTTGTGAATGTATGGAAAGTTGGCCTTGGTTATGAGAACTGGAATGTACACAAGGTATTCAGGAAAGCATAGCTCCAGGAAATACAACTGCCATGTAGCAAATTATTTTGAAAACACATGAAACAAACCCTGAGTACCTTTGAATTGCATATGGCAATGGTGGGGGCTTGCTCTACTTACTTGGTCATGGGGTGGGGGAGAAAAGCTAAGTGTCTTGCACAAGAACACAGGTCACAAGTTCAGCATGGAATTGGTATTTGAAAATAGGTTTGTTTAATCCCAAATGTGTTATTGAGAGAGGTATAGTGTCTCTGAACTCTTCCCATAAAATGAAAAAAAAATCAAAGTGGTAGGTAGGACTTTGGAATTCATCTAATCTTTTCAGAGTTAAATAAACTGAAATTCAGAGAAGAACTGAAGAATGCAAGACTGTGGTTGCTGTGATTCCATGGACTTCACTAGTTTACAGGGAAACTCCTGAAGGTGGATCTGTGCTCTGTTTCAACTTGGTGCCCAGTCTTACCATGTGACCACCAGGAGGTCACTTGCCATCTCTGGGTATCAGATGAGTTGGATTTGGTTTACTCTCACATTACTTCAAGCTTTAAAGTTCTCTAACTTTGATTCCAGTCTCTTCCCATGTCTCTTGGGGAGGAAATTGGGGTGGTAGAAAGGGAGCATGCCCCATAAGGGATGCAGTGGTGTAAATGAACCAGGAATGCAGAAGCAATCATTTTCCTAAAGAAAGTTTACTTAATAAAGAACAAATAAAACTTTATTTTTGTTTTCTCATTAAAAAAAAAATAAAAAGCCAGAGCTCTAGACAGCTGACTAGTGATTGATAAGCTTTCATTGTTTTTCATTACAGAGACTCATTCAAAGATGCTCTCTCATTTTTATATCTACACAGCACACAGAACACAACATGTGTTTGCATGTGCCTATGCATAACATACCCTCTGGGACTCAAGCATCACAATTAACTGACATTAGTGAGCTGTTTCTAGGCAGCCAGTCCTGAGAAGGCTTACACAGTGGTTTTGATAGGAGTCTGGAGAAATCAGTTCTGTGGGGTTCATGGGCACAGAACCTTGGAAAACTTTCTGAAAGGTCATTGGCCAACTTGGCTGACATTAATTTGTCTCCTATTTATATTTTCTTCATTTTCAGTAGCACTCATACACAATGAGGCATAAGACTTTTTCACATATCCCATATATTCTTTCTGAAATCATGTCCATTGTCTTTTTTTTTTTTTTTTGGAGTGGCAGTGTACCATTTCCTTACAGCCACAAAAATCCTGTGTCACAAGCTATTTCAAGGCTCTGTGGCTTAATGTAATGCTGACTTATTCTCATGAATTGACCAGTTGCCACCTACTATCTTGGATAAGTCCTATGGCCCCCTGAGCCTCAATTTCTCTATCTGTGAAATGGTCATGATTCTGGTCTCATACGGTTGGCTGTCAAATTACATCAAACAGGTAGCACAGGCCTGGGTTATGCAGGTGCTCAGACAATATTGAATAAATAACCACTTGCTGTAAAATTCAGCTCATAGACTATGTCAGGAAGGTGGGTGGAGACTGGCTGGGGAGAGACTGGGAATTACAAAATGGGCAAAATCAGAGCTATGGTTTAGCCTAGACTACCTAATATGGCTCCCGGTGGTTGCTGAGTGCATTATCTGTGTATGTGTGTGCCCAAACACACATGCATGTGCTTCGAGTCTTCCTTTAGAAAGTCTGATACAGATTTTAAAAGTCCTTGTCACAAGAAAAAATTTATAACTATATGTGGTTATTATGAATGTCAACTAGACTTATTGCAATAATCATTTCACAATATGTACGTATATCAAATCATTATGTTGCACTGAAAATGAATACAATGCTATGTCAATTACATCTCAGTAAAATGGGACAAGGAAAAGGAAGCCTACATCTTTCAAAGCCTTGATTGTTGTATGTGAAATTTGCTTCCATGGCTCTCAAAGGACTTCTTTTTTTTTGTTTGCTAAGCTGTACTTCATCAAGTTGTAGTGATACACAATATATAATTTGTTTGGGGTAAAGTTTTAGGTAGGCTGATGAGAGTGGAGTCTAATGAATCCCATGTAGCCTCCATCCTCCAGATCCCATAGTCATCCTGTTTGGGTTTCTCTCCAATCTCAGCTACCAAAGAAGTTTTTCCTTTAAAAAAACTTTTTATTGGCAAGCAACATACATACATGTAGAAGGGGCACACATCCCAAATGTGTACTTGGTGAATTTTCATAAAATGAATGTACCTTTATAACTAATATCCAGCATCTCAATGCCCCCTTTATACTCCCTCCCAGGCCCTACCTGGTCTCCCCACTAAGGCAAACCATAATCGCAACTAAAGAGAATATCAGTTAGCCTCCCGAGTTCTTGATTTTTATACAAACAGTCTTCCTCTAAGTATGTTTTCATGTCTGGATGCTTCAGCTCAATATGCTGTATCAAGTGCATGAGTTTCTCATATGTGTTTTGGGTCCTTCATCCTCTTTGCTATATTATTTTATGAATATACAGCAATTTATCCATTCTACTGGGAGTGAGTCATTTCCAGGTTTGCTTCCCATCTATCTTCCTGTCTCCCTAGTGTGCAGATCATTTAATGTAGTCTGAAATACCTGGAACATTTACTTGGAATCTGATGGCAAGAAAGTAAGTTCTTTGGTAAATTCTAATCCATTCCCCTCTGGTTGGCCACACTGCTCATGTGTCTACATTGGCTATTCTGGCCTCTCACTCACATGGCCAAATTTCAAGGAGTGGTTGGTAAAAATTCAGTCCTTCACCTCCTTCACCCTTCTTCTGATTGCCAATGCCTAAATCCCATTTGGTATGACTCCATACAAGAACTAAAAGCCATTGGACTTGGGCTCCTTAGGCTGGTTACAGAAAGCTAGCCTGCTCTCGATGCCTGCTTTGAGAGGCCTGCCAAGCACACATTTCACATTCCTCTTACCCCATGCCAGTCAGGTGTCCACTGCTGGCTTCAGCCAGTCTGCAAGGTTAATGCAATGCTTTTGACATTGGAGTATAGCAAGGAGCAGTTATTACATGACTGCTTCCTAGAGCAAGTGGTTATGAGGGACCTCTAATACTGAGGCCCAGTCTCAGAAATGTTTGGATAAGGAAAGAACATGTCTTAGAATCAATGCAATGCCATAGCCCCACAGCTACCTACAGGCTGGCTCTGTTGTCCCCAGAACCATGACCATCCAGAAGTGTGCTGCCTTGTCATGGATTGTAGCATGTGCATGAACACCTGGTTTTTCTTCATCATTCTCAAATATTGTGTTGTAAACTGATTACATTGCTCCACTCCCCATATCATTCCAAAGTAAACCCAGTGACAAAATTCACTGATTTTTCTGGAACAGTATAAAAACATAATATTAGCCTTCAGACCCAGGAGAGTTGTGGATATGTTCATTGCCTAGCCATGAAATGATTCAACACCAAAGCAGCCCTGTGGAAGGTTGAGGGCTGTGCTGCCTCCCACCTCTATCCTGGTCTTTGTCACTTGTGCCCTTGTTGTAGGGTGAGACATGGGTTTAGACTGGTGAAAATGAACCTGTGTAAGGAGCAAAGGATTAATTTTCTGCTTGATTTTTCCCAGTTTGCCCAGGGATACACTGTGGCACTGACAGATGGATGCTCTGTTTTTCATTGCTGTTCCATTAATGTGCTACCCTGGAACCCCTATAAGAAGTTTGTTTTGTTTGTGTTCTTGACAGAGATTCATTCAGAAAAAGACTCAGGCAATACCCCAGGGAAACTTTATTCTTTATGTTTAAGGACTTGGGAGCTGGGAAATTCAATATTTATCTCCCTGACTTCAGAGTTTCCCTGAGAAAGGGCTTGGGGGGGGGGGTGGAAAGATGACAATTTATTTTTCCCTTTAGAGTTCCATAGTGGATGGCCTAGCAGCATGAAAGTCAGACTTAGGGGCTCTATTCTACACATTAGTTTTGGACAAATTTAGTTTCTCAGCAAGCTTCCTAGAGATCATAGGGAGATATTCACTTTCATTGAGGGTATGCTCTGAGTTTTGGAAAAGAAAATAATGCTTGAAGTTTGAACAAAAGAGAGGCCATTTTGCTAAGATGGAGGGAAGGCTTTTCTTGAAGCTCTGGAGATAGGTGAAGTGGAAGAGAGGAAAGGAGAAGGAGGTGGTATAAGGCTGGAGGATGGCAGGAGACCCCACTGTGGGAGTTTGAATAATTGTTCCCAATTTTTCCTTTCCCTCTAGTATTTTGCACCTACACTCTTGCCATGGTCCAGTGGATAGGGGCTGAATATTCTTCCCTATCCTTTGACTTTAGGTTTGCCTATTTAACTTGATTTAGCCAATGGGATGTTAGCAGATTGGACACAGGTACAGACTTGAGATGCTTTTGGCCAAGGCTTTTGCTCTGTTTCATACCTCACTTTCACTATGGTAAAAAACAGACTTGGTGATTTGCAGGAACAAGGACCATGAACAACATGTGAAGAAAAAGTGGACCCAACCCACAGCTCATGCCAAGCCCACCCCCCTTCTATATCAGATCAGTCAAACTCTAGACAATCCACTGATAGGTGATCAGGAAATAAATTCTTATTGTTGTATCACACTGTGCTTTGCAATTGTTTGTTACACAACTCCTTGTGACAAGAGCTGACTAAAACAGAAATAACTTGTTTTCCCTCTCAAACCTTTAGTAAAGTCAATACACTAAAAAATGCTTGAGAAGAACTTCCAGCCAAGATGGAGGCATAGGTAGACACACTGTGACTCCTCGAACAACCAAAATAAGGACAACAACAATTTAGAAACAAAATAACAACCAGAACTGACAGAAAATTGAACTGTATGGAAGTCGGACAACCAAGGAGTTAAAATAGACACATTCATCCAGACCTGTAGGAAGAGCAGAGTCTGGCAGCTGGGCAGAGAGGGGTCAAGGCACAAAAAGTGGTGGCTCTGGGCTCGTAAGGCATCCTGGGTGTGCAAGGCATCCCAGGCGCACAAACTGTAGCGGGTAGACCCTGGGTGTACAGGTAGCACTGGCAGACCTTGGGTGTGGGGTGGCAGTGGCAGACCCAGAGAGGCACTGATTGTGAAGCCAGGCACTGCATGAAAGGCGGCTGGCTGACCAGGCAGTCCCACATACACGCACAGATAAACCAGGTGAAATTGAGGAGTGAGACAGACAGTGCAACCCAGGTTCCCAGCGCTGGGAAATAGAGCCTTGGCACACTGATTGAAAACACCTGTGGAGTTGAGGTATAGGGAGAGACTCCCAGCCTCACAGGAGAGCTTGTTGGAGAGACCCACGGAGTCCTAGAATGTGCACAAGCCCACCCACATGGGAATTAGCACCAGAAAGGCCCAGTTTGCTTGGGGGAAGTGGCGGAAGGGACTGAAGTCAGATAGAGAGGAGAGCAAGTGCCATAGTTCCCTCTTGGACCCTGTGCCCATATACAGTGTCACAACACAGCAACTGGGTTGCCCTGCCCTGGTGAACACCTAAGGCTCCACCCCTTATACGTAACACGCACAACAAGACAAAAAAAAAATGACTCAAATAGAAGAACAGATCAAAGCTCCACAGCAAATACAACTAAGCAACCAAGAGATAGCTAACCTATCAGATGCACAGTTCAAAGCACTGGTGATCAGGACGCTCACAGAATTGGTTGAATTTGGTCACAAATTAGATGAAAAAATGAAGGCTATGCCAAGTGAAATGAAGGAAAATGCATAGGGAACCAATAGTAATGGGAAGGAAATGGGGACTCAGATCAATGGAGTGGACTAGCAGGAAGAAAGAAACAACCAAACAGAAAAGAATGAAGAAACAAGAATTAAAAAAAAATGAGGAGAGGCTTTGGAACCTCCAGGACATCTTTAAATGTTTCAACATCTGAATTATAGGGGTACCAGAAGGGGAAGAGGAAGAGCAACAAGTGGAAAAGTTATTTGAACAAATAATAAGGAGAACTTCCCCATTCTGGCAAAGGAAATAGACTTCCAGGAAGTCCAGGAAGCTCAGAGAGTCCCAAAGAAGTTGGACCCAAGGAGGAACACACCAAGATACATCATAATTACATTAGCCAAGGTAAAAATGAAGGAGAGAATCCTAGAAGCAGCAAGAGATAAGGGGACAGTAACCTACAAAGGAGTTCCCATCAGATTGTCAGCTGATTTCTCAAAAGAGACCTTGCAGGCAAGAAGGGGCTGGAAAGAAGTATTCCAAGTCATGAAAGGCAAGGACCTACATCCAAGATTGCTCTATCCAGCAAAGCTTTCATTTAGAATGGGAGGGCAGATAAAGTGCTTCTCAGATAAGGTCAAGTTAAAGGAGTTCATCATCACCAAGCCCTTATTATATGAAATGTTAAAGGGACTTATCTAAGAAAAAGAAGATAAAATACATGCATAGTAAAATGACAGCAAACTCACAATTATTAACAACCACACCTAAAACAGAAACAAAAACAAACAACTAGAACAGGAACAGAACCACAGAAATGGAGATCATATGGAGGGTTAGCAACAGAAGCATAGGAGGAGGAGAGAGGGGGAAAAGGTACAGAGAATAAGTAGCATTGATGGTAGGTAGAAAATAGACGGGGCGGGGCACGAATAGTATGGGAAATATAGAAGTTAAAGAACTTATGACACATGGACATGAACTAAAGGGGAATGTGTGTGGGAGAGGGTGTGCAGGGTGGAGGGGAATGAAGGGTGGTAAATGGAACAACTGTAGTAGCATAATCAATAAAATATATTTAAAAAACAAACAAAGAAACAAAAAATGCTTGAGAAAAAATGATTTTTTAAAATATATAGAAACTAGTGGTAAATTGAATTTAAGTCTGAATTACAAAAGAGTATTGAGGGAGAAAATAGCACATGGAAGAAATCTCTAGATAAACTGAGACCATAGGAAAAGCTTTGGAACCTCACATGGACATGGAAATTAGGGACGGGCAAAATTTTACCAGCCCTCTGAGAGGTTCAGACCACCCAGCTGATATCCAGTTTAAATAAGAAAGGGCATGAAATCATGGAGACCAACAAGTCCAAAGCCTATAGGCTGGGAAACTCAGAAAAGAGCTAATGTTATACCTCAAGTCCTGGCAAAGTTCTCTCTTGCTTGGGGGAGGTCTGTATTTTGTTTTATTCAGGCTTTCACCTGATCGGATGAGACCCATCCATGTTTTGGGGAATAATCTGCTTTATTCACAGTGCACCAATTTAAATGTTAATCTCATCCAAAAACACTCTCACTGAAACATCCAGAATAATGTTTGACTACATATCTGGGCACTGTGGCCCAGCCAACCTGTTACATAAAATTAAACATCACAGTGGGCTTTAATTTTTCTCTGGCCCTGAGAAAAAGAAGCACATTTTCTCCTTGTTGGCAAAATGTTAGCCCTATAAGGGGACTAGCTTTCGACTGGAATGCTTTTATTAATCTCTCAACTGTATTCCAGTAGAAGTGCCAGGACAGAATTGTTCCCCGGGCTATTGTTGAGGAAATTTTGGTTCACAGGCCAGTGCTCAATCCACTGAGCCACTACAGCCAGGACTGAGGAAATTTTGAATTGAACCTACAGAATTCACCAAGCTTTGTCAAAGATATCATTTTTAATGTTAAAATTATTTTCTAAGTTATAAACATACATCCACAATGTACACATCAGTATAGCTTGAATTTTCAAAAAGTGAACCAGCGCTGGATCAAAAAATAGAATGTTATGAGCACCCTGAAGCCCCTCTCATATTCCCTTTTAGCTACTACCTGATTTCTAAGAGTAACCATTACCCTTCTAACACTGCAGATTAGTTTGCCTGTTTCGTACTTTGTAACAGGTTTATTTTTCAAAGATGGTTACATCAATATATTTCATCCCCCCTCTTCTGAAAATGTGATGCTGATATTCCTCCATTGAAAGTTACGGTCTCTGTCCCCTCCCTTTAAATATGTGTGGACCAGTCACTATGGCAGACGTGACCCATTGTGGCCTCTGGGGCTGTGTTATAAAAGGCATTATGACTGCTCCCTGATCCTTTTGGAATGCTTACCTTGGAGCTCGACAACTGATGTGTGTGTGTTCGAATCACAGCCACATCAAAGAGCCTTCACATGACACAGCATCCTGCCTTCTTGGCTCCTCAGCTGCCCCAGAGTGCAGCGGAGATGAGCTGTCCTGCACTGAGCTCTGCCTAAATTCATATTCATGAGCCAAAAAATATTGTTTAAAGCCACTGATTTTGGAATCATTTGTTATGCAGCAAGAGGTAATTAGAACATAATTTATATAGATAGCATTATAGGGTATGAATCCCTTACTAACATTCAACATTATGTCTGTGAGAGTCTTCCATGTAGTTGCATGTAGTTGTATATTATTCATTTTTATTGCTTTAGAGTATGTCATTATATGAAGAGCACACAATTTACATATTCATTGTACCATTAACATATATTTGTTGTTTCTAGTTTGGGGCCTTAATAAAAGTCAAACATTCTAGTACATGTCTTTTGGTAAATAAGGTATGTTTTTCTGTTGGATACGTAATTGGAGTTGGAATTGCTGTGTCACAGAGTGTGTCTCTGTTCTGCTTTTGCAGTTACTGCCAAAAACTGGCTAATATTTTTTCTGAACAGATATAAAATCATGTTTACATAATCAACAAAAGAAAAAATCAAGCAAAATATAACCAGAGGCACTGAAAGTAAGAACAATCTGACAGTAACCAGAGGGGAGGTAGGAAGGGATAATGGAGGAAAGGGTTTTCAGGAACTACTGTAAAGGACACATGGACAAAACCAAGGGGGAGGGTAGAGGTAAGGGAAGAAGAGGGGTTTGGCTGGGGTGGGGGAAGATGCAGACAACTGTAATTGAACAACAATAAAGTAATTTTTTAAAAAATCATGTTTCCAGACTTGTTTGTGGACTGACCTGAAGTTTAGGGAGGGAGGTCAGAAGTGTCCCAGTCATATCTAGAAAAGACACTAGGTTAGAGCTGTTTGATTTATTTGCTGTGTAAGCCCATGGGCCTAGTAGGCTTGCAAGGAACATAAAATTTAACAGCATCACTTTGCACAATGGGAACCTCCTGGTGTAACATGACCATGGAGAATCCCTTTATGATATTCCTATTTCTGCCTTTCCTTTAGCATATCTCTGAGAACACACAAAAAGTAAAAATTTGGCTTTGTCTTTAGAAACATTGCTACTGGCCTGTGAAGTTCCTTGTAGGTGTTCCATATTAAGAAGATTCCGGAACCACATACCACAGGCTTACCCTCTAAATATCCCAATGAAGGTAGGAAAAGGTTAAGCTGCCCTTTTACATGCCCTTTAGTTTACATTCTAAATAAAAATTAAACCCTGTAGGTATAGAACCCTCAATGCACATTTGAAGTGATTGCAACATGAGGAACCATGACTAAGATCACACAGCAGAGGGCTCTTCTACCTGCCTAGGTACTCTTGCTACCTGCCTAGTAACAAATGTGAAGATGCCACTGACTGGCCTAGATCTCAGGGGTGATGAAATGTGAAAAAAATGTGCATGTGAGAGCTGAGACAATATAGTGCTTTGAATGTCACCCCCAGACACAACCCTATCCATGAGGGCAACCTAACTGTCCATAGGGTCAGGGAGAAGTAAGGCTTAGTTGAGTGTGGTTGGTAGGGTATGTGAACATCTCACTCAAGATGGACAGCAATGTGAACATTTCACCTAAAATGTCATATGGTTTGCTTGGGTGTGCTATTGTTATATTATAGAATTACATGCTTATGATTTTGTAATAAAAGATTTTGTGATAAAAGGAATCATTAGTTGTGCTGGACTCTGTTTTTGGATTGTACATGCTGAGTTTTACTTCGATCACCTTAGGTAATTAAAGATTAACTTGAATATGATTTCTGATTTCTATTAAGAGCTTGGAATAAATATTAGACCTTCTCAGTGTCTCTATGCCAGAATTTTCAAATAGTCAGATGATAATTTCCTGAAAGGTAACATGAAGGAGCATTCTTTGTCCCACCTCACTGCCGTGTCAAAGAACCTCTGGATGCTCCTAGCACAGACTATACCTTAGGGAATGCTGTCTTGGGTGTTTGGGGCTGTGCATCACCCTCTGCGCTAATGATGTCCAGAGAAGCTGCTGAGAGGTCTACGATATGGAGAAAAGAGAGAGAAGAACCTGGGAGTGAGAGAGAAGGAAAGACTGAGAAGACAGAAACAATGAGAAAACAGAGGAAGAAAGATGCCAAGGAGAAAAAGGTACACCTGAAAGGGGTTGGTAGCACCTCAGTGGGCCTCAGCAGGGTGCTCCCAAGTACTTTGGGTATATTTCACAAAATAATGAACTTAAAGGGTTCTTGTGATCCTCAGTTTCCTTACCTATAAAATGGGATTATTATTGTTAAAATTATTATCATCTACCTCCCTATGTTATTATGAGGATTAGCTGAGATGATAGCTATAAGGTCCTTATCCCAGCACCTGGGATAGGGGTGGCATATGCTTAATTATTGTAGTGAGTGTAGAAGACTGCTCTGCGTGGTGTGGGCCCACCTCCCACTTAGAGATGCACAGGACCCACGCCTATGGATAGGCTCTCCCATGGGGAATCAGGCCTGCCATGTATCTAGGCCGATTTGAAACTTGCTTTTGTTGAAACTCCCTCACCCTGAATTGAGACAGCAAGTGCTTACTGTAACTTCCTAAAATCCATGCTAAACCTTCCAAGGATGAGTGTAACCTCTTCAACTACTTTTCCCTTTTTCATTTGCAAATATCCCTCTTCTGTGATGTGATTAGCGACATTGGCTCCTTTGTTTTTTGTAAAAGGTAACCACCTAAAGAGAACCTGTGCTTAGTAAATGAGGGACATCGTGTAATGTGCCCAGAAAAAGAAATAAAGGCCTGTCATGGCAAAGGCCGAAGCTTTTGGCTCCTCTTGGGAGTGAAGCTTCCCATCCTTTTCCTCTACAGGGGTCGGCAGTCCGTGTAAATGTCTCTTCCCCATCCACAATGTTGTGGACCCCACGAGGTGGGGACTGCATCAAGTGAGTGTTAAAATTCTACACAGATAGTGATCTAGATAGCAAATAACAAACCTTCCTCTGATCAACAAATAACAAACATTTTTCTATGAAAAATATTCTGATTAAAACTTTTTCATACTATTGTAAAATGTAATTGTAGCAAATATAGAGGCATATAAGACATTTTGGAATCCCGCAGAGCCCCAAGGCAAGGCTAGGACCACCATTTGCCATGACAGTAAAGCCTATTGGTCAGAAGCTTATGCTCTACCTGGTTCTAATCACAGTCTGCCACTTACCAGCTGGGTGATGTTGGGAAGTCCCATACACCTCTGAGCCTCAGTTTCTCATCTGTAAAGGGAATATAGTAACAGTATCCATTACACAGGGGTGTTGTAAAAGCTAAATAGTTTTAGTTAGGTGAAAACTTAGATGGATCTGGGCACAAAGTTAGCACTCAACACTTAGTAGCCTTTACATCTGCAGTAGAGGGATAGATTACGGTCATGTTCATAGGGAACCCTGGTTAAGTGAATGCTGAAAACCATTTATCCCAGGACCAAAGGGGATGTAATGCAGACTAATGAATCCTCCCTGCCCATGAACTTAACCCTCATTGCTGATGGCATGTGTCAGGATGAGACAGAGAACACATGGCTCATCCTAGGGAAGTTGTAATGAGCACTGAACACAGTTGTCAGGCAGTGGGAGGAAGTCCCCATGCTGGGATTTGGTCCACAGAAGTCAGCATCTTCTGGAAGATTTGTATCAGGCAAAAGGTGAATGTGTCCTGGTTTCCCAAGGGCCATGTCACCCCAGCAGAGTATTGCAGAGATACTTTTATTTCCTTAGCTCCCTTTAAAGGGACCACTTATGTGTTCCTTTAGCCCCATTCCCACCAGGGCACCAGGAGTGACTTCCAGGTTGTGAGGAAGTAGGAAAGAGATTCCTGCAACGGAAGGACCTGGGTGTCTACATATGGGTTCTGACTCAGGGGTCCCATCCCAGGCTCCACTATAAGTATAAGATCTTGAGGTAGAGGCAGAGGGAGTGGTTGGGACTGGTCTGCTACACATAGCAGACCCACAGATGCCTGAGGGACTTGGGTAGAGATCCTTTCCTTGGCTGCCTGGCATTAGCACATACTCTTTACTAGGTTTGGAAAATGGTCCATCTTATTTCTCTTGGTAGAATTCAGAATTTACCCCCCAAATATAGTGGCTTAAAAAAATACAAGATACTAGTGTTCCCATTCTTCTTTGCAGGCAGGGTGCAGGCATGCACCTTAGAGACTGCCAGCTCAGAGTCACCACCTCCACTTTCAGATGTTTGCCTGTGAAAGAATACCACCCCAGCCATCCCGTGGTATTCATCTCGGCTGCAGATGTTCATTAAACACGCGTAATACACAGAATTCTTCCATGATTCTGTGGGGACATAGAGAACATGGCCACCTCCTCTAGTGGGGGGCCTGCTGTTCCTTTACCCCAGTGGGTTTTTATTGAGAAAGTAGACTCAGATTGTGGATTCACAGTCTGGCAGAAAGGATCAAAGGGAACAGGTAACTTACAAAGATGCTAACACAATTCCTGCTGTGATTCTGGGCAGAGATTGGAGTTTTATCACATGAAAGGACTACATGGCTCAAAGGGCTAGTATTGGTTTCCTGTCTGTGCCTTCAAATTCTAAGTTAATAACATCCTCCAGCAAACAGATCTCACAGGATCTTGCATATTCTATGTCCCAGGCCTGATTACCCCGGGGATCTGCTGTCTCCGGTCTGAGCTGCCCCTTTGGCTATTTGCTTAGCCCTGAGAAGGGCAGGAGACAGAGGCAGCCAGGAGACTTGGATTTATCACATCTAAGTACAAAGACTCAGGCTTAGAGGGGGCAGGGGTAGATGTTGATCACCCCTTCCTTTCTTTTTTTTTTTT